>JACGWO010000010.1:15760189-16024845 GCA_034509735.1 Sesamum alatum
GTGGAGAGTATCTCCAAGGTCATAACCCCGCAGTAGTCTTTCTCATAGAGACAAAATGTGGTAAGAAAAGGTTTGACAATGTCAAAACTAAATTCGATTTGTTTGGAGTACATGTGCCCGTAGTTTGTCATTTCAAGGGTCTAATATTGCGATGGTGGAAGGATCTCATGGTGCAACTACGTTCTTATGTAGAGAATTGTATTGATGCGGACATCTATGGCCCAACCCAATCCGAGCAGTGGTGTTTTACCCATTTTTACGACCACCCTGAAGCCTCACAACGTCAACACTTGTGGGAGCATTTGATCCAACTCAGTGGGGCATCTGTTACGACATGGCTCTGTGCAAGGGACTAGATGGAAAATTCAAAACTTTCGGACAACTATAGAGCAATGTAACTTGGAGGAGCTTAGGTATGAAGGTTTCCTATATACGTGGTGAAATAAGTGGCAACACCCAAATATAGTGTGCGCACAGCTAAATAGTGCATGTAGGAAGCCTCATGGCATTCACTACTCTGCACCCGAAACACAGCATGTACATTAAAAGAAAAGAAAAGCCTTTTCAATTCGAGGTCATGAGGTTGTGGGATGATACTTGCAAACCAACGTACAAGACGTATGGGAACGGGAAATAAGCTTAGACCCACATGATAGATTGTTAGATAAAATTTGAAATTGTCGGATGACGCAAAATGTTTGAAATGAAACTTACTTCGGTCAGATAGGGCAACAAAATTGTAGACCCCAAATATTTTATATATATATATATATATATATATATATAGAGAGAGAGAGAGAGAGAGAGCTTGAAAAACAGGTTTGTGATGAATAGGTCAAGATAGAAATAGAGTGTTGCCAGAAGTTTGAAAGATTGAGGTATGAGGAAGCAGTATTGTGGCAGTAGTGCTGTAAAAGTCAATGGATTAAGGACGGAGACCAAAACACGAGATACTTTCACGCAACGGCTACGTTGAGGAGGAATAAAAATCTGATTAAGCGGTTGAAGATGAATAGGGCATGTGGCGAGAAAAAGAGGGCAAAATATAACAAATATTATGCATACTTCAAGTGCACTTTCTCTTTGGATAGCCTGTCAGATGAAGATACAGCCACTGTCGTAAATACTATACAACCAAAGGTAATAGGAGACATGAATGTCCATCTTGAGCAACCTTTCACCATGATGCAAGTGAAGGCAACTGCATTTCAAATGTACCCGTTAAAATCCCCTGGACCTGGCGGTATGCCCCATTATTCTGTTAGAAATTCTGGCATATTGTTCTCAATGATGTAAGACTACTTGTGTGCTTCATATTCTAAACACTGAATCCCTTTTGCATAAATTAAATTTCACACATATTGTGCTTATCCCCATATGTGAGAAACTTAAAATAATTTTTAATTCCGACCTATCAAGCCTAGTAATTTTGTCATGTGTATCACTTCAAATGTGTTGATAATCGATTTAAATCTATCTTAAATGATGTGATTTTTAGACCCAATATGCAATTTTAGGCCCGATTAATCATTAATGATGCCTTGGTGGCTTTTGCAATAAACCATCACATAGAAAATAAAACCAAAGGCAAACGGAGCTATTTAGCTCTTAAACTGGACATGAGTAGGGCCAATGGCAGAGTAGAGTGGGGTTTCCTGTGACGTGTTCTGCTTAGAATAGGAGTGACTGATAGGTTATTAAGCTTTTTATGATGTTTGTCACTTCAGTATGTATTCATTGATGTTAAATGCCTCGCAATTTAGGTATTTTGCTCCTCAGGGGGCTTCGCCTAGGCGACCCTCTGCCGCTATATCTCTTTTTTTTTGTTGCAAAAGCACTGAGTGCCATGCTCCAAGTTGCTAAACAGACAGGAGCTACCCAAGGAGTGACCATGACAAGGGAGGCTCCCTGTATCCCCCATTTGCTATTTGTCGATGATACAATCCTATTATGTCATGCAACAGACGAAGCAGTACAAATCATTAAATGGATTATGCAGTTGTAAGAAAAGGCATCGAGGCAAGTAATCAATTTGGCAAAGTCAAACATGGTCATTAGTCCGAGAGTACCACAAATACGACAAATTCATTTAGCTTAGCTAGTTGGAGTTCGATAAGGGGAGAAGCACGATAGGTGTTTGGGCCTCCATGTAGTAGTCGGTAAGTCTCGGAGCGAGTTGTTCCAAGCAATAGGGGATCTCGTGTGGCACAGATTACAAGTGTGGAGTTCTAAGTTTAATCGCAAGCGAGGATAGGGGTGTTGATCAAGGTTGACATCCAATCCATTCCAACTTATTGTAAATCGTGTTTTCGGTTTCCTGATCACCTATTATGCAACATCAGGCTATGATGACAAAATTTTGGTGGAACAACATGGGAGGATGCCGAACTCACTAGATGTTGTGGAAACGATTGTGCTATGAGAAGGAAGAAAGATGTATGGGTTTTCGTGATCGCAGGTGTTCAATATGGCGATATTGGCAAAATAAGATTGACGCTTGCTCGTTAGGCTAAATAATCTATTGAGTCGTTTCCTGAAGGCAAAATATTTCCCTCACACCTTATTCCAAGATGCTCAACTAGGTACACGGTTGTTCTTGACTTAGTGTAGCATATTAGAAGCGCGGGGGCTGCTCATAGGGGTTGTCGTTGGAAAATCAGGGCAGGGATGTTAGTGTATATTTAGAAGTCACGGTATAGTGGTGTCGTGAATTGGTCAAGAAGGTCTTTAATCCGGTTAATTCGCTCAACATACTCTCCATCCCATTAGGTAATGCAACAGATATGGACATACTTGTATGGCACTATACTAGCAACATCATATTTACGGTCATGAATGCAAGTTGGAAATGCAACGAATCAGTCAACGACAATCGCCATCATCAACAGAACATAATATGAAAATTTCTTTAGGGCAATCAAGGTGGACATATATCTGGCGTAGTTGGGTGCCCTTAAGGTGCATAACTTCATTTGGCGAGCAAGTTACGATGCTATACCTACAAAGGGGTTTGCGCGACGTATGGGGATGGAATTAGATAGTTGTGGGCTTTGTGGCGAGGTCAGAGAATCCCGGGCATGTGTTGTTGAGATGCCATTTTGTCCGACAAATGTGGGCACTCTTTCAATTACCATGGTGGATTGTCTCTCGGATGGAAGCTGATGTACAACAGTGGCTTCAAGGAGTTTACATGACAATTCAAGGATAAGAGAGAGACCGCTTCCTTATGATCTGCTAGGCTTTGTAGCGTAACAGGAATAAATGATTGTGGAGGGTAGTAAGCAGAGTCCATTGGCAGTGATAACATTAATGAGAAGGACGTTTGAGTAATATTGCTTGGCCACCCAAAAACTCCAGGCCACAACTACTTAGTACATATGATATTATGCTGATATGCTATATGTACATTGTTTATGTTATTCGATTTAGTAATAAAATTGTCTTTTCATTAAAAAAAAATGATGACATCGGTAATTTTGTTTTATTATGAACTGATATCAAAATAATAATAATAATAATAATAATAATAATAATAATAATAATAATAATAATAATAATAATAATAATAATAAGCTGAAAAAACATCTCTGACTTTGAGAAAATTTTGAATTGTGGTGAAAGATGTATATATATAGATGGTTTGAAAAGCATTTATGTTGAGAGAGTTTGAGGAGTGGCAGCCGTAGCCACTTCCATATGTGTCTGAACAAAACACTGTCACTCGGCAGTCATAGGGTAAATTTAATCTCTGAATCCCTTGACTCAATTATTTGTGGCTGTATATTCAAAATATTCTGTGTGTTCGTGTTTTGTATATATATACATATATATATAATTATTTGAATTAATTACACTTAAACCCTAAATCATAATTATATTTTTCTACCAAAAAAATTTGAAATTACACTTGCACTCTCTATAGGAATTCTGTACTTACAATTGTACTTAGAATTTAAACGAAAAATATTAAAATTAAAAAAAAAATAATATAAAATTTCAATTCTATCCCTCATTTAGCATTTCGTATAATTTATTTACAAAGATACCTTAGTAATATGTATATACTTGTACGAGGGTAAATGTAATTATTATAAAGTCAAAATGGTGTAACTATAATAGAATATTATGTCAAATATTGTCATTTGATAAGAAGTAATCGTTGATGAATAAAATATATAAATTTTTGTTATATAAGCATTTTCCATCCAAATGTTAACGGAAGGGAGAATTTTTTAAGGATGTAATTTCACCTCATAAGGGTTCTAATTTTTTCAACATAAAATATATGAATCTATCTCTATTTTGTGTGTATATTCATCCCAAATTATATAAATATAATCATTTGTACTGACTATGTGATTTATCATTAATATGGAGCGGGTCAACCCGATAACCCCAACCCAATAACACAAAAATCACAGCCCTTGATGGTACAACACGTGTCACAATCAAAGTAAACCTAAGGATACTAAACCATTGTCCTAAACCCACAAATAGTACCTCATCATTCTTGGGGTTAATTACATTCTTGATCTCATAAGTTGGTTTGTTTTCAATTTTGGTCTCATATTATATATAGTTAATACATTACATCTTGTATGTGTTTTTTTTTTTTTTTTGTTTTTTTTTTGTCAATTTCAGAATACAAAGAGAATTTTCGTTAAATACTTAACTGTTGATATTAATTGCGTTAAGTGACTGTAAATTTAAAAGGAGAATTGGTGAGAAAGGCTTGTTTTTTCTATTTCTTCGTATAATAGCTTATTGTTTATAATGGGATATAATGTAATGAATTTTAATATAGTGTAAATTATATATGTTGTTATGTTAATAATGCTTAATTTTTCATTAAATTCAAAAATAAGAACTGCAATACTCGGAATCAAATTCAAATTTTTTTAAAATATAGATTGCATTAAAAAGTTGGATGTTGATCAACAATTACAAAATATTGGAACCAAATTAATGTACATTTTGTAATTGTTAATCAACATCCAACTTTTTTATAATACAGTTTATGTTTCTAGTATTGTTGTGTTAATTTCTGAATTTGATGGAAATTCAGGCATTATTAACATAATAACATATATAATATACACTGCATTAAAATTCATTACATTATAACCCACAAATAATAAGCTATTTATATGAAAAAAAAAAAAAAAACAAGTCTTTCCCACCAATTTTCACTCCAAATTTACAGCCACTGAATGGAATTAGCATCAACCATTCAGTATTTAACGAAAATCCCCTTTGTATCCTAAAATTGAAAAATAAAAAAATACATATATAGGATGCAATATGTTAATTGTATACAGTATGACACCAAAATTAGAATCAAATCCATTTATGCAACCAAAAATATAATTTGCCTTCATCCTTGTACATGTGTCATTTAATAGCAATTCTTTACCCAGTGTATTCCTGTACCTGATGTCACGTACTTCACTAATCTGGTGTTTTTGTTGGGGGCGATCCTTACACCTCTGATATTTGTGTTGATTTCAAACTATTCCAATTGAAAATGGAGAATCAGTAGTCGGCCCTCCAACCTCAATCAAACTATAAATTGATGAAATTGAGAACTATTTTGAAACTCAAAATCAACAAATTATTGACAATTGTTCAATTAATTTATTTGAATTGCATGAAACAAATATTTCATCTAGAAGGCTAATTACATGAGCAAATCTTTATGTACTCACAACAGATATTCAAGTAGTTCGTTAATGACTATTTCACTTAGTTATTCATAGTCATAAATGTAACCTCATCTTCCCATTGGACTGCTGTGGCCCCACCTTAAACTTGAACTACATCACTACATGTGAATTGGATCAAATCTCTGCCCGAATTCACTTGTCATGTGATAATATATGTATATATATATATATAAATATATCCTTGAATTTTAGCTTAATGTGTAGACAATATTGTATGGGTTGTATTTATGACGTGCTATGCATGTGCAGTGGACCAATCTAAAATTAGTGAATAAAATACAGCCACTTTTAATAAAATTTGCTATAATTAGGAGTGGTAATTGCAGCCAAATTCAGGGAAACTTGCTTTTAATGGGATGGGTTTGGATCCAAAAAATGAAAACTGGGGCAGATAGCGGGTTTTAAAATTAGGACCCATCCAGATTCAGAGCGGGTCTTGGGTCCATGAGTAGGGGTGTCAATTCAACTCGAACCCGGTAAAATCCGCCCTAGACCCACTCCTAATGGGGCGGGTCCGGGTCCAAAAAATTGAAGATGGGGCAGGTAACGGGTCCTTAAGGACCCGCCCCGTTTAGATATATATATTTTTTCTTTTATTTTATTATGATAGAATAAACACTAACAAAACATTGTGTCATTTAATTTATTTATTGTTAGGTACTTGTTCAATAATTGATGAATTGAAAAATTATCTCACAATACTTAACGATAAGGAAGATGAAGAAGTTGTTACTAATGTATAATCAATAATTCTATGAATTGTTTGAGTTGTTCTATTATGAACAATTTTATTTGTACTTAAAATTCTTTTTCGACTTGAATTTGAGTTAAATCATGAACAATTAATTTTATTTGTAATTGATATATTAAATTTTATTTTTTTTAATTTGTAGAATAAATAAAAAATTAAAAAATTAAAAAAAAATGGGTTTACCGGGTAAGACACGCCCCAGCGGGTTTTGTACCGGGGCGAGTCCCGGGTCCTTCCGGGAGTTGGCGGGGCGGGTCCCGAGTCCATCCAAACCCGCCCCCGTTGCCACCCCTATCCATGAGGGACCAGCCCCAAAGATTTAACTTAATATATATATATATATATTTAAAAAAATTGTATGTAATTTAAGTAATTTCCTTACCTTTCCCAAGGATCCCAACCCCAAATTTAACTAATTTAATAATGCTTGACGAGGAGGAAGATGAATAAGTTGTTATTAATGTGTAATTGATATGAATTGTTTGGATTTGAAAACTATTATGAATTATGATTTGTTTGAGTTTTTATGAACAATCTTATTTGTCCTTGAGATTTTTTTATTTTTTTTTTAACTTCAATATTTGAGTTAGATGATGGAACTATTTTACTTGTAATTTATATGTTGAGTTTTTCTTTTTTTCTCTCTCTCTCTCTCTCTCTATATATATATATATATTTGTGGAACAATTGAATTTTTTTAGGGGGGGGGGGGGGGGGGGGGGGGGGAGGAGGAGGACCTGGCTTTTGTAGTGGGGCGGGGCATAAAAGTTATTGGTCAAGATGGATCCCAGGTCCTTCTCGAAGTTGGCGGAGCAGGTCCGAAGTCCACCCCTAATCATAATTATAGATACTTTTTTATTATTTGAAAAATTACAAATACCTCCTTCATTTTAACGTCCGTTTAACAACAATCTCATTTCGTTAGCCTTCGTTATGTTTCCATTCAATTTTTATGATAAGCTAAACAAAATATTTTGTTGAGACAAGGGTCTTCGTTCACTGACATCCATTGAAAGATTCCAGTCCACCTTGATACGAGGGAGATAAAGACCTTAAGGGCCACTTGACACTCTTTTAGAACATTATGCAACGCTACAGATATCAGGCGTTCTAAATTACAGAATTTTCATTACAATTTTGTATGGTTGTGCTTAGAAATGGTTTACTTCACTTTTCATGGGGATTGTGGTGTCATATGATTAGTTGGTGAGAAAGTTTTTGTTCCACTCTACTAGCTTGAAGAAGAGCAAACGATTGGCGACTCACTTCTTCATGATCAGAAAGATTCGGGATGAGTCACTTCATGACTTCATGCATTGATTTAATAGGAAAGTCCTCGAAGTTCCAAACATTCGAATGGACATGATGATAAGCATTTTGATCCTCGAATTAATGAAGGAGCCTTTGCATCAGCCTTAGCTCATGAGCCCCCGAGTGATGTTTAGGAGCTCATGGCTACGACTGAGTGTTACATCCACAAAGAAGAGATGAATGCTTTAAAGGATGGTGAAAGGAAGTCGAACGTGCTAGGCTTTTTTATGTTGAAAGAAGGGGAGAAAGGGAAAGACAAGGGTAAGTCTAGGCCTTGAAAGGATCAGGCTGAGGTATAAACTATATCATAATTGCACTCTCCTCAACACTTCACAAGCTAAAACTCTAATGGTTATTAAGAATAAAAATCTTTAGCAATGGCTGAAAGAAGACTATACAAGCACCTTCCAAGAAGGCCTCCAAATATTACTTTTGTCACAATACAAAGGAGTGCTTTCAATTAAAGGATGAGATTGAAAGACTGACCAAACAAGAGTACTTTAAAAAAAAACACATGAAAGTGGAGGCCCGACACAAGGAGAGAAGAGAGGATCGTATCCCTAGAGATCGAGAAGTCGATCTAGGAGCTAGGAAATGAAAGGTTGTGATAGAGCTCATCATAGCCTAGATCACGTTCGAGTTGAAAATGGTGATAACCAACCTCGAAGGCCAATTCGGGGCCGATCCAAGTTGAACCCATGTATGTACAGACTCACTGTGGCCACACGATTATTTTATATCAATGGTTCATGAGTAATCGTACAGCTGGGCCACAATTATAAATACTAGTCATATATAACTTCTGTTACTCTAACTAATGTTACGAGCTCATATTCCTTCATTTACGTCCTCACTAACTTAATTATCTAAAGGCTATAATATGAGCTTTTCGAGTGTTGTTATGTAATTCTCACGTGTTCCTTTCTTTTAGAACACATATCGAATTCCAAACTTACCTAAGTATTTTAAAGTTTTTCCAATAATAGAACATGCGAACACTCTAAAACAGTATCTTAACTTTTCCCCATGAAAATATCTAAAAAATGGGTGGTTTCATTCAATTTCACATAATTCCCCCCGCCCCCCCCCCCCCCCCCACAACCCTATTTTACTCCAAATACTCTTTATTTTTCTTTCTAGTTTAAATTTCAACCTCTTGAATTTTATTTTTTTGAAAAAGTACAAAGTTTTGCAAACACTGCATGAAGAGTATAGATTAAGAAAAATATGTGCTTGTATGCAATGGTTTAAAACCCAATTCGAATCGGTCGGTTGAACCGATAAAATCATCGCTCGGTTCACAAAACAATTTGGTCCAACTCATAAAATTGGATTAGTCATAAAATCTCTCTATTTTTCGAAAATTGCTCGAACCACCTGTTGACAAGTGACCCGATTGACCTGCTCGAACCACCGGTTCAACCAGTGACCTGTTGATCTGGTCCCTAATCAAGTGAACCGGCCGGTTCATGAATTTTTCTAAAATTTTCAAAAATTAATACAACTTGAAATTGGACCCATGACATTTCATATGAAAATTACCAACAACCAATACCCACATTATAATAAGGGTTAAATACATTTTGCACCCTTGAAATATGCATAAAGTGCATTTACCCCCTAAACAATAAAATATAACAAAATGGCCCCTCATGATATGGACCCATTTTTTATGACGAAAATACTCTTATTATTTATACCCCTAAAATTATTATATGTCTATTACAATCGTTTCCCTAAACCATAATTTGAATTATTTTAAATTTTTTATTTAAAATAAACACTACCCAAAGTTTATGATTTTTATTATTAGTATAGAATCTATATAAACTCTACAAATTCACAATTCTTATATTTTTTACATAATTGTTCAAAAATATACAAAATGTTTGCTTTGTTGTTATACATGTTAAACTATTCTTAAAAATAAATTATCAATGCAATTTTAAATACTATATCGAGCACACATATATATATACACACACTATAAGATTTGCAAATTTTATATATATGTGTGTATATATATATATATATACACACATATCTCGTCATGTATTTGCAAATTTATATATGTGTGTACAATTCAAATCTATATATATATATATATATATATATATACTACATGTATAATTTAAGGATGCAAATTTAACCCTTACAATAATAATTTGAATTGTATATTAATAAATGAAGAATCTCGTTAAGCCCATGATCTAATTAAATTTTATCCTATAATTATCTAAGTTGCTAATGAACAATCATAATTAATATAATAAGATTTATATATTATTATGAGAATGGGGATACTAACTATTGAGTCATGTCAATAAAATTTAGTTATAACTTAATAATTATAATGGTAAATAGTTTGTCATTTTGTTATTTACACAATTCTTCTATTTTTATTTTTACCCTAAAAACTTTAATACACTAATTTTACTATCACATTTTGGGATACTTTTAATTCCTACCGTAGCTTCATATTTGTAATTTATATTTTTGTATTTTTTTAGGGATAATTACACTTTCCTCCCCTGAAATTTGATGTAATTACACGTAGACACCCCTATGGTTTGAAAAAGGGTTAATTACATTTAGACCCCCTCTGAAAATGCATAATTACACTTTCCCCCAAAGAAGTTTTGAAATTACATTTACACCCCCTCTAAAAATTCTTTGTTTATACCTGACCTCCATTCGTTAAAGTTTGGGCAGAAAATGGTCATTTCAACAAAAATAATTACATAAATTTTCAATTTTACCTCTCATTTAACATTCTCGTCCAATAATTTTGTACTTATAAGGAAAAAATATAATAATATTGGCCTCACTCCATACATATACGTTACACTTATCCTCTTATAAGTACAAAATTATACATGAGAATGTTAAATGATAGAAAAAATTTAAAATTTGTGTAATTATTTTTGTTGACGTGAATATTTTTTGTCCAAACTCTAACGGATGGGGGTCAGGTGTAAACAGAGAATTTTCGGAGGGGGTGTAAGTGTAATTAACCCATTTGAAAAATTACACCTAGTACCTCTAGTTATAAAAGTTGTCAATACCCCCTAAAAATAATCAATTTATCTTTCTACCCATAATATATGGCTAAAAAAATAAAAAAAGAACATGAAAATTTGAAAGACTAAAAAGACAAAATTCGCGCCTATATGTGTAGAAATGAACAGACGCTTTAAACTAAAAAGACAAAATTGCAGGAAATATGTTTTGCTATTATTCAAATATCACAAGGAATGTAATACTATATGTATATTACCATAGTGATATGTATGTACGATTGAGTTATCAGAATATATGTCTTCTAGAATATTTAGTTAAATTACATAATAGAGTGTATATATATAGTTTTATAGTGTATAAATATGTTGAAAAAATAGTGTATATATATGTTAAGAGCTAAATTTATTTTGACCGATCTAATTTATTTATTAATTAATAATTATTCTGTATAATAATACTTTAAATATATTAAATATATTACACTATTTACTCTTATGATTTAATTTAATTATAGGAACAACTCACATGCATAAGTGTGTGAAATGTATGAGGGTAGTTTGATCACAAATATATTTTGCAATAAGTCAACCAAGGGACAAAAATGATTTTCATTCAATTTTTCTGCCGATGTCAGCAAATTTTATCAATTTTATTAATTGAATGATCTATTTGTTGGATGAAAATAAAAATAAGGGTACCAGGTGTAATGTTCCAAATCACAAGGAGTCCACATATAATTACACCAAACCTCAAGGGAGGGGAGTGTAATTATCCGTTTTCTTCTTATGTTAATATATTTTATATATTAAATTTTATTATCACATAATTATGACATTACTGATTCGACCACAATTTACTCAACAATTGAACCAATGATCCTTGATTCGGTCAATTTTTCAGTTCGATTAAAAGGTCATGTTTTTAGAACATTGCTTGTATACAACAAGTACTTTATTTCTTTTGTTCAAGGCCGATTCTACAGTACTCCTGGAATATTATTAATTAACTAGATTTGAAATCACAGAAATTAAATTTTAATTAGCTATGGAAAATATTTAGTTCACTTTTGACAGGCTTTTTGTCATATTGTACTTGTACTTAAATGGAATGAATGAACCTTAGCTAAATTCATCTCTGCTCCCTAAGTTTAATTGTTGCAATCATTTCTCAACTTGTTCGTGAAACTAGAAACCTAGCTACCAAGAACTCATAGCCCCTCTCATCCCTTGCTGCTGCAAATAGGGAATTTGTGGCTGCCCCTACCTGTTTTATTCAAAACCTATTTTAAGCTAAAGAATTACCAAAAAAGAAAAAAGAACAATCTCTTGGAAGCCAAAGAATGCCAAGAATTATGCATATGGGCTTCACATGAAGACCAGGATTATATAAGAAATGTCATCACATGAAAAACTGGCTCAATGGTGACACTTTGTTTCTAATCATCGTATTTATGGTGACGAGCTGATCATTGTCTAATTAGTAGTTATGTTTCAAATCAGATATTTTTGAAGTAATAAAGACTCGCATTACCATCGTTACTTGAATATAGAATGTGGTTTTAGCTTAGTTTACATTTCAATGAACTTTTATTGATGGGGCTGATCACTGGCCGATTAATAATTATGACTCAAATTGAACATTTTTTAAGCAATAAAGACTCGCACTACCACTGTCACTTGAATATAAAGATTGGGTTTAATGCAATTTACCTCCCTGTGATATTGTAAATGAGCAAATTACTCCCTTATAAAAAGAAAAAATAGCAATTTACCTCTCTGTGTTCTTTGAAATTGAGCAATTTATCCCCCTATTCAGGGTGTAAATTGCTCCATTTTAAAAAATACGGGGAGGTAAATTTATTCATTTTAAAAAATTCAGGGACGTGAATTGCTATTTTATTTTTCATAGGGGGTAATTTGTACATATGTAATTCACAGGGGGTTTACTTGCATTTTTTCCTATAAAGATTACATTTCAGTGGACTAATAGTAATAGGCTGATCACTGTCCAATTAGTAATTATGACTCAAATCGAATATTTTTTAAGAAATGAAGAATCACATTACCACCATAACTTGAATATGAAGAGTGGTTTTAGCTCACTTTACATTTTAGTGGACTTATAGTGATGTGTTGATCACTGTATAATCAGTAGTTATGACTCAAATCGAATATTTTTGAAACAATGAAGATTCGCGTTACCCCCATAACTTGAATATGAAGACTAATTTGAGCTCACTTTACATTTTAGTGAACTTATAGTGATGTGTTAATCACTGATTGATTAATAGTTATGACTTAAATCGAACCTTTTTGAAGCAATGAAAACTCACATTACCACCATAACTTGATAATGAAGAATGGATTTAGCTCACTTTTACATTTTGGCGGATTTAAGTGACGGGCTCATCACTTTTTAATTAATAGTTACGACTCAAATTGAATATTTTTTAAGCAATCATGACTCGTATTACCACGTAACTTGAATATGAAAAGCGGTTTTAACTCACTTTACATTTTGGTGAACTTATAGTGACAAGCTGATTACTGTCTAACTAATAATTATGATTCAAATCAAATATTTTTGAAACAATAAAGACTCGCATTACCAAATATCATCCTCTTAGTTGTCTTTGACTTTCTCTCTTTCTCACTTACTACAAAATAATATCAAGAAGAAATGTCCATGATCATCCAGTTTCCTTAGAAGCAATGCATCAAAACAATGAAGAAATCTGAAACATTCATTCATTGAAAAGCAGCAATTTTCTTTCACCATTCCCCCCTCTGAGTCATTCAATCAATCTCAGTCAAAAAGCTGTAACAATCTCATCTGCCTCATTAAATGACATTTTTAACTACCCCTCCATTTCCCAATTGGTTTTTTTCTTTTAATTTTCCTTTTTTTAGATTGGATTTCATTTTCTACTCGATTAAACATATACACATCATGTATATATAGATAGCATTATGTATTTTATTTTGAAAAAAATTTTATCCACGTGATATGTATATGTTGAACGGAATAGAAGATGAAATAAACTTTGCAACAAAAAAATTGATCCGCTTCCTTCCAGCCATAAACTTTTTTTTATCGTACTTTTGTATAAAACACTAATACCGCACAGACGTAGATCATGATATGCATCCTTATTTTTAAATTATAATCTATCTTTAATCATATTTTTGAATTCAAGAAATGAACATAAGTCACTCACTAGAAAAAGAAAAAAAAATATTCCTTACAATATATATCACCATGGCTTAAAAGTCATAATAAATCAAAACTAATTACTATGCTCAGACAAAATTAATGTCAAAATTAAGTTTTGACTACAGTTAATTAATATTCGTTATGATTTTATCTGTGACCAAAATATTTACCACAGTTTTTAATTATAACAAATATTTTGATACCGCTTGCAAAAACAACGACTAATAACAATTACACAATTTTGGTTAATTAACATCCGGCATAATTTTTTATTTCTAATCATAATAATTAACCATTATAAAAAATCATATTTCTTTTAGTGACTCACACGTTAATTAATATAGCACTATTCTATAATACAAAAGTGTGATGAATATCATCCCCGCATCCCCAAAACAACATATTGAATTTTCAATTGCAAATTATATTTCATCTTCTATTCCATTCAAGATACACAGTTTACGTGTATAAAGATGATATTATGTATTTTATTTAGGAAAAACTTTTACACACAGAATGTATATATATATATATATATATTGAAAAAGTAGGAGATAAAAATTTACAACAGAAAAAAAACACAAGAAGAAAATATGATATTAGTGATAAAATATCAAATGATAATTTAAAAGTTGTCACTAAAAATATGTATTTAGTGATAATATTTTTCATCTTGTCACTAGGTTGTCACTATTATTAGTGATAAAAATTGTCTATAAAATTGTGACTAAATACAATTAGTGACACATCTATAATGACAACACAATATAGTAATAACAATTATTTATTGTCACTAAATTGTCACTATACATGAGTCATTAATTGTATTTAGTGACAACTTTGTGAACATCTTTTTGTCACTAATAACAATTTTTACAAAATAATAGTAATTATTAAAAAGATAAAATTCATTATTGTAACAAAATAAACATTCTTGTTACTAAATATATATAATTAATGACAATATTAATATTATCATTTGATTTTTTTATCGCTAATGTTTTATTTTCTTATAGAGAAATTCAATGGGCAAAATCAATCCCTTTCTCTTGTAGTAGACCTTTCACTTTCCACACAGCTACCCTCAATGGCGTAAGTGCAAGAACTTTGCCCCAGAGGCCCCCACCTTTACATTCTGATCAAGTTTTCTTCCCATTCTTTTGTTTTCTTTCCCTGTCTTGTTATTTTCAAACCCCCTCCCCCCCACCCTACCCCCCACTGTAATTGGTATTCTCTCCTTTGAAATTTACAGCCATCAGTCTCCTCCATCCACCTCCATAAACCATCTCTTCACTCTCCTTACCTACATTTTCATGTCCATTACACTGAAAAAGTAATATTTTTTCTTCTTTCCCATCAGTTGATGAAGTAGCAATTAATAATATTAAAGCAAAAATGCAACCATGGCCATGACTTCCATTGCCTTAGCCATTTTAGTCCTTTTCTTCCTTCTCTCTTCTGCACATTGCTTCAGCTACAAACAGCCCATCAACTCCTTCAAGGTACATACATATCAATCTTCTTCTGCATGTCAGTGTGTGTTGTGTGTGTATTTTTTGTATATGTATGTATATATGTATATGTGCATGTGTATGGAGAGATTGTTTCTGTAGGAGTGTGTTTTTTTCACACAGATGTAGGGTTTTTTCTTGAAGGGTTTGGTGGTGGCGGAGAAAACAAGGCTGGGGTCAACGCCGCCGAGCTGCCACAACAAATGCAACCAGTGCCACCCATGCATGGCGGTGCAAGTGCCGACGCTGCCGAGCCACAACCGCGTACGGCCGATGGACTACGAGTCAGGGCCGTCGTCGTCGGCTGGGAACAGGTACGCCAATTACAAGCCGCTGGGGTGGAAATGCAGATGCGGCGGTCATTTCTACAACCCTTAGAACAAGAATTCCATGTATATGAATATGCTCATGAAGAAATCAAGAATAATTATATTTATTTATGTATATGGAATTTATGGACAAAAATCAAATGGGATTTTGATTTTTATTTTTTGAATTGTGTATGAATTATTACTACTACATATATAAATGGTAGATTTTGGAAATTGAGAATGTTTGGTTGTTGGTGTTGAAGGGGGACAAGACAATGTTTAATGTGAGATGGTGGTAGTGGTAGAAAAGCATTTATTAGTTGTAGACATCGAAAACCTGTACACAAGTTATTATACTGAATTTCTGTTCTGATCACACTGATTTTGGTTGTTGCTTTTATTTATAGTCGCAATAAAACAAAATTTCCCACCAATATTATATCATTATTTCCAAAAAAAAAAAACAAGAAAATTGGTGCTGCTAGAAATATTTTTTTTTTTGGGGGAAATTGCATATAAAACCCCCCTGTGTTTTTTTTTTTTTTTAAACTAAAAACCCCGTGTTAATTTTATAGGCAAAAAAATCCATATGTCTTTTAAAACAATGCACACTCTCTCCTTCGGTTAGTTGTTGTTAACGGCGTTAAATTTTTGAAGGAATTGCCCGTTATACCCCTATTATAAAAGTCGTTGATATGTATGTATTAGCGATGGCGACGAGGTCGCGCAGACCTCTGGGCGAACTGTCGTCGCACAGTGCAAGCGAAGGGGGGCGGCGTCGCGCCCGCAGACGGGCGCGACGTCAACAGTCGCCCAGAGGAGATCGGCTCGATCTAGGCGATGGAGGCACCCATTTCTCCTCTGCGGTCGCCCAAATCTACGGTGGGCGCAACCTCGAGGCAGATAGAGAAGGAAAGCAGATGGAGGGGTGGTGGAGGGTGAGAGAGGAAGCTAGCGTCGAGGGGGAGCGGAGGGTGAGAGAGGCAGCCGGCGTAGGGGGCATAGGGGAAGACGAGACGCCTGGGCGAGGAACACGCGGAGGACGGCAGGCGGAGGTGGTAGGGAGGCGGAGGCCGGCAAGGTGAGGCGGACGAGAAGGCGGGGAAGACAACCTGTTTTCTTTAATTTTATTTATCTATTTTATTTATTTTGTTTGCATTTTCTTTGTTTTGTAAATTTTATATATAATTTTACATATAATATAAAATCTTAAATTTTTTTTTTAAAATCAGTAAAATATAATTTAAGTTTTTTCAAGAATAATAAAGACTATTAAATTCTTATATTAAATATATAATGGTAATTTTAATTTAAATATTATTTATTGTGATAATATAACTTAAAATTTTGATATACATTTTTTATTATTTGATATTTAATTAATATATTCTATAAATAAATATAATATACTAAAATATTTTAAACTATAATAGTTTAATTTTGTTAATAATATCTAATTGTTATAATTAATTTCTTATTTATATCATTTAAATATTTAAATATTTTTGTATTGTGATTTTCCAATTTAAATTAATCAATGAAGAAATATATTGTGATTTTAAACTAAAACATTATTTCTTCTTATATGTAAAAGAAAGGGGTGAAATAGACTTTTGAAAACATCAAATAATGCCAATAGGTGTCAATAAAGAAGGCCACTTGCATTTTAGGCGAGTGGCATGCACTCTCCGTTAGTTTCTAACAGAGAGGGGGTTTTATGTTGTATTTAATTTTACATAAGGGTCTTTTGTCTATAAAATTAACACATAATTTTTTTTGCAATTTTATTAAAACACAGGGGGGTGTTATGCAATTTACCCTTTTTTATCATGGTTAATTATTATAATATAAAATAAAAAAATTACTACAAATAGTGATTAACCATGATTGTACTATTATCTATTGTTTTTACATGCGAATCGAGACATTGGTCACGCTAAAAATAATAGTAAATATTATGCAATAGCTAAAATTGTGAGAAATGTTAATTACTATTTTTATTTAATTTTGGTGGATAAATGTTAATTTATTATAGTTCTTAAGTTATAGTCATTTACAAAACAAGGAGTCATTTATTTATTTATTGGAGGGGGAAATTACACTTTTGGTCCCTATACTTTGACAAAAATTGAATTTGGTCCCTAAATTTTTTGAGATAAGATTGTGGTATTTAATATTTATAAATTATTATAATTTTAGTCCAATCGTTAAAACTAAGGTTAAAAATGTTAAGAATAAAAAAATCAAATGAACCAAAATCTTGAGAATTTGTAAAAAGACTAGGAAACAGTATCGTGCCTTGAAAAATTTATGAATCAAAATTATAATTATTTATAAATATAGGAGACTAAAATTGTGTTTCTAAAAGTTTACGAACCAAAATCAATTTTGAGGACTAAAAGTATAAGTTACCCTTTTTGTAATGTAATACTTAAAAAATGAGTTGTGACGCAAAGACTAGATTCTGATTTTTTTTTTTATTTTATTTTGTATTTATTACAAAATGGTGTCCCTTCTTATCATCTTGGGATTTCCACGACCTACTTTTCGTGTCTTATATGGTTGTCGAATTTTGCTTCGGTATCAATCTTCAAAGTAGAAATTACTTTAAGCCCCCGGTGATCCCAAGTTTGAGCAAGCATTGCAGATTTGAATCAGGGATCTTTCAGTCATTTCAGTTGGCAGGATATGAAGAAGTGGTGCCCAAAAGATTCTTGTCTCATCCAACGTTTCTTACCAAATACTGCAATATGATTTATGTTAATTTTATTTTTTGTTATATTCTATGTTTTCTTATATATTTAGGTTAATTGTACTTAAACTCTTTCTAAAAATATAAAATTATATTTTTTTTATAAATATTTTAAAATTATACTTACACTCCCTCTAAAAATTTACCGTTTACAGTTGACCATATTCCATTAGAATTTGGATAAAAAATGCTACCGTGAGAAACAAAAATTACATAAACTTTCAATCTTATCCCTTATTTAATATTTTCATATAATAATTTTGTTCTAATAAGGGAAAAGTTGTAATGAAATTGACCTCACTTCATATGTATATATTACATTTATCCCCTTATAAATATAAAAATATACCTGATAAAATTAAATGATGGGTCAAATTAAAAATTTATCGTATTCTTTTTGCTTTTGTTAGTTTTTTTCGTGCAAACCCTAACGAAAGGGGGTCGAACGTAAATGGAGAAGTTTTGAGAGGGTGTAAGTGTAATTTTTCAAATTTTCTTGGGAAAAGTGTACTTTTTTATTTTCAGAGGGGGTTCAAGTATAATTAACCCTAGATATATTAATTTTTATATCAATTGACAAAGTTGAGGCCGTATGACTCTTAGGGTCATGGGTGGTTCTACTTAATAGTCTGTGTAGTTCTACTTTTATAGCAGGTGATTAACATATATTGTTATAGTTATTGATAAGTTATTAGATACAAATATTTAATATGAATAATTTAATTAATTTATTTAAATAAAATAATAATAGTTCATCACTTCATTTAGAAAATATATATATATATATATATATATATATATATTCTTTCAAATGCGTCTCACTCTATATGATCATGACTGTTAAATTCTTACGGATCTTAAAATAAAACGGTTGAAATTAAATATTCCGTATGAGGAGTAAAATTGAAAAAATTCATCCACTTCAATAATTTATTATTAATTTAATCGTGTATTTAAATAATTTTCAACTATTTTTTGTATCTGATTAAGGTGGGAATAATAACAAAATAACTACTAATGAATCATCCAAAAGCATATACGAAAATTAAATATACTGGATTCATTTTATCCTTGAGTACACTACAAAAAATATAACCTTTAACTATGGCTAATTGCATAATTAATACTAAATAATCGTAGTAAATAGTCATTAACCACGGTCACACAATGGTTGTTGGCTGTGATTTTTTTGAGGGTGGCTAAAACATTTGTCATCGCTAAAAGCCACGACGAATGTTTTTACCACGACTTTTAGCCGTGACAAATAAGTTTTTCATGGAGAAAAATTTATTTTTACATCGATTTTTATTTAACCATAATTAATAATAGTTATTCAACACAATTTTTAGCCATAATTATTAAAAATGTACCCAATAATGATTTTTTTTCAAATGGTACTAAAGTGGAAAATAATAAATTTGCGAATGGGATTTGGCATGGATATATTCCAATCATTGTATTTTGTCTTTATTTTAAACTTTTGAGTTTAATTTTTCATATCTAATTATTAAAATACTGGGTTATGATATTTTTATTATTTATTATTTTCTACTATTGTTACTTAATAAACTATACTAATAGCGAAACTTTATTCTAATATAGTAAAGATTTATGAGATATACGTCCTCATCATACAAGACATTAGTTGCATTTAATCGAATTATTAAAGTTTATTAGAAAATTTTAAATTCAAATTCAAGAACTCAAAATCTAGGTTATAAAGTTTTAGAAATTAAAATGTCATTTAAATACATTCTTTGGAATTTGCAATGCATATTTTGCATTTAAGTTTAATATAAATTACTAAATCTTTAGTTTCTTATGAATGATAACCAAATACGACAAATAAAGGTCTAGTTAAAATATTTTAATCGAGATTAACGCAATTTTTTCGGAAAGAAAATTCTTTTGATATATTTAGTGTTTTTATTCTTGTACCAAGGAGTTTAACAAGATTTATTATACTTAATTTTTATTTTACTTTTAAACGCTTGATAGTTATTTTATTAAGGCCAAATAGTAGGAGCCTACGCTGTGTGGGTTGGGCCAATTTAGGTAATTTTTTAGCTCAATCCAATGATTACTATTTTTGAAAAGCTTAGTCCAAACTCAACTTGACAATCATCAAAACTGCACTTTGCGGTCTAATTGAGTTGGGTTGGGTTGGGACGATTTTTGCGGTCTTTAATATAAAATTAATCACATATACAATCATATTATTATTTTATGACAATTATTTTGAATAATAAATGCATTTTCTTGTAGTGTTAATTAGCAAAAATGTAAAGATACATTTAAAGAAATATAATCTTTAGCTACGACTTATTACTATGAACGAAAGAAAAAATCGTGGCAAATAAAAATTAACCACGACTTCTCAACGGTCATTAGTCGTTGTTTCTGCAAGTGAGGCCAAAATATTAGTTATGGCTAAAAGCATAAAATCATGACAAATGTTTGGGCATGGCTGGAAACCATGGCAAATATTGATTAACAATGGTAAAAATTTAAATTTTTGCATTGATTTTATTTGACCATGGTTAATAATATCTACTTATTAGGATTTTAAGCCGTTCTTATTTACAGTGTAGTATGTGTAATCAATTAAAATGTGAAAAATATAAGCACTTATACATGGTTATATATCATTACAAGAAAAACGCTCGTTAGCAACGAAAAAAAATTAGCTTCGAGCTAATTAACAAGTAAATTTCTCGTTGCTAATATATTATTTAATATAAGAAATATACTTGCTAATGTATTTAGCAACGAAAATTTACTCGCTAGCAAATTTAAAAGGAATTGTTTAAAATATACATTAAGTAGTGTAGATTAGCAATGAGAATTTTACTTGTTAATTAACTCGACGTTGATTTCAGCAACAAATTTTTTCGTTTCTATTTAGCTATTTTCTTGTAGTGTATATATATATATATATTATAGAAGAATACAAATAAAGATAAAAAACTTACCAATTTTTTTATCAATAAAATTTTGAAAAAAAGTCCTTATTTTGAATTGAATTATATAAGAAACTGATAATAACAATATATCAATAACAAATATTATTTGAAATAAAACAAGATGATTATGAAAGTATATTGCAACAAAAAATGATATAATTTATTTCAAGTTTTGGCATTTATCAATGGCATAAATATAGAAGATTACCAATAATCAAGAATTAGTTTATTAATTGATCCCATTTATATATTTATATTTATTATACAATATCAATAAAAAAATATAGTAATTATTATTATTGTTTTTAATATTAGTTTCTGTATTATCAATACTTTTGTATAAACATAAAAGGAATTTTAGTATATTATAATTATCGCGGTCGAGCGCGGTTAATATGGTCCACATAAATATAAATCAAACTCGATTTCTAAATGCGATCTTTTTTTTTTAGGTAAATGTAAATTTCATAAATTAAAGGAGAAGGTTACAACAATTTTGCTTACGTAGGGCTAACCCCGGTTCCCAACGCTGAAGTACAAAGGGTTGGCCATGGAATAGCCAAGGCCCTCCCCCGATAACATCCTCTATGGCTGAACTATTTCAAATAAGAAGAAGAAAAAACCATTCGAGGTGGCTATCACATCCTTAACACCGGGCCAATTTTCATAAGCAAAGCTTTAAGGAGGTGAAACGGAGGCTTACGGCCAAGAAGGTAGCCCACGACCGTTGATTCCCATCTTTTGGAGCCCTCTTTGATCATGACTAGAGAGGGCCTAATGACAACTTCCCCATTTTGGAATTCCGGAGCAACGTAGCGTAAGGTTTTCTTTTTGGAGTTAACATATGTTGCTGCAAAGTGGTCGAAGTTGGAGTTGGCCAAATTTGATGGATGAAGAGGAACCGAGCGAATAAGCAATTCCGTTTGGGTTGGGGGGACTGAATCAGCCAAGTGGGGGGCTGAGGCATTCACGATGGGGGAACTTACACCATGGTCATGGGGCTGAACCATCACCGGATGAGCCATTGCTGAAACAACAACATGATCCATTTGCTCATGGCGTTGAGCAATCACCGGAGTGCAAGGGGATTTCGTATCAGGCTGATGAGTGCAACCTTTAAGCACATCAACATATGAAATTCCATGTGTGATATTTAGAGAAGGCCTTACACTTGAGGTAGATAGTGTAGAGGCCAAGCAAGCCGGCGTGGAGAGAGAAGAATTCGCCTGTGAAGAGGGTGCCAATGGGGCTGTTTTTTGCCCATTCTCCATACATGTAGGGGAAGTGATGAGGTCTTTAGAAGGTGAAGGGTCACCTTCAGTAGTAGCAGCCATTTATGCTATGAAAACCCTAGATGGAGGCGGTGGAAGTCCAAGAGTCACACGCAGTTCAGCCAAGGTTGAAGAGGGCGCCAATGGGGATGTTTTTTGCGCATTCTCCATACATGTAGGGGAAGTGAAGAGGTTTTTGGAAGGTGAAGGGTCACCTTCAACAGCAGCAGCCATTTGTACCATGAAAACCCTAGGTGGAGGCGGTGGAAGTCCAAGAGTCACACGCGGTTCAGCCGGCGGCAGCCTTGTGATCGCTCGAATAGCACGCCGTGGTTGAAGAGGACGACAGAATGGTGTAAGTTCATGTTCAGACATGGGCTTGAGGACTGGAGAGAGCGTATTATTGCGTGTCGATTTCGGTGGAAGAGCACCAAACTTAGATTGCCATGAATCCTTGCACTTCTTCAAATCCACAAGAGCATGTGTATTGTCTTTGTCAATAGATGGGGCTGCAAGAGAGAGGAACTCGGAAATGTTGAATTCTCTTTGGAAACTCTCAAGATCCTTATCCAACGGTGAGGATAAACCAGCAGCAGCGCCCTCATCGCCACTGTCCCCATTCGCTCCACTGTCATCACCACCGGAGCCCTCCAAGGTCGCGGTTAATGGGAAGGGTGAAGGAGATGAGTGTGTTTTGTGAGAAGGGGTAGTGTGTGCACTGTGTGAGAGAGGTTGGAGAGAATTTTAAGCCATTAGGAAAAACTCACTCTTTGCCCTGCGATTTTTTTTTTTTACTAACCCAAGACCAATCCAACCCAGCCGTAGTTCGCTAATTGTGATGCGATTTTGGGTAGATGAGTTAGGGCAGTCCAAGCGATTTTTTTGCACACCCCTAGTACATAGTAGAATTGGTCCCTTAAAGTTTGCATTTAGAATCACTACAGCCCCATAAGTTCATCTATTGACTTTAACATTTCTAAACTTTAGTTTTTGTCTCAATTTAGTCCTCTAACCATTTCTCGGCGAAAATGAGGCTAAATTTTGACTTTGTGGAAGGTAAAATGATCAATTTTAGTTTTCTTTCTCATTTTAGTCACTTAAGTTTTCAAATTAATCGTTTTTTAGGTGGAAAAATTACTTTTTTTTTATTTTATTTTATATACTGAATATGATGTAATTATCTTATATGAATAAAGAAAATATTAATGAGAGCATAATAATAAATATTGTCGCGCTTAAAATAAATAGCCTTTCTTTTTCAATTTCAGAAGTTACAAAAAAAATTAAAAGTTATAACTAAATTTTGTAAACTTCTCTAATCTCGAAATATAATTAAAAAAAATCTAAGTCAATAAATTTTAATCCTAGAAGTTAAAGATAAGTCTAGAAACAGAAAAATCTTAACAATGTTTATTAAACGTGAATTGTTGGGGTTTTGAACAAAAAGTTTTTTTGGTGGATTTCATATATATATATATATATATATATAATTAAGGGGTTTTTATAGAATTTTTTCCTAAATTTTGTTTGAAACTATAAAAAATATATAACACATGGTTATAGATATTATAATTTACACAAGACAAAATTTCTCGCCATCAAATTTTAGAAAAAATCCTACACAAACCATTTAAAATGAGTTTTGTATATATGAAATCCACATAAGAATCTATTTGAAAAGTACAATCGAGTAACTTTTTGTGTTTTTTTTTTTTAGAAATCCAACTGTTAATATTTAATAGATTTTGTTTAAGGTTTAACTTTTTTAGACTTATCTTGAACTGAATGATTAAAAAATGACTAATTTAGATTTTTCTATAATATTTTCAAATTAGATAAGTTTTATAAATTTAGTCATAACTTTTGATTTTTTTTAAATTTTGAAAATGAAAAAAAAAGAGACTACTTATTATAAGTTAAGCAATATTTACTTATATATTCACAAGAGTTCAAAGTAGGGTGATCACGGTGCGGTTTTGATTTTTTTAAAAGCTATGTTCAAATCAAATAGCCATTTGAGGTTTTATAAAATAATTTTTCAAATTGTCACTTTTGAAACCAAAATCAGAGGTGCGGTTTCGTGTGGTTTCAGGTGGTTTGGCAATTTTACCACTTATAACAAAAATAAGACATTGAAACTAACAAAAACCTAACAAAATGCAAGAAGCTAATAAAATGTAATCGGAATAATTGAAGTCAAATACACAATAATTTAAGAACATATAGCTAAAATCTTTAAGTAACAAAATATAACAAGTTTCGAAATAATTAAAATTAAATATACAATAATTCAAGATATAAAAAGTCTTTAAAAATCTTGAATGTCAAGTTTAACTACAATGACATTTGATACACCAAGTAAATATATAGAAATTAGAAACTTAATGTTAGCAATAAAACAAAAAATAAAAAATCACAAAAGATATATTAATCAATCATATAAATTCAAATCTAATGAAAATTCCTTTCATATTAACCTTATATGTCCGTTGAGGAGCCGCATGCGAGAATATAGAATAGGGGACAATGGAAAATAGAGAAGAGGAAAAGGGGGAGAGAAAAAGAGAGAGAAGATGATGGAAAACGAAAGAGAAAGAGTAGGAAGGCAAAAAGTCTAATGGGTTTGAATTGTTATTAAAACCTAAAAATATATTTTTTTGTATAAAGCTCAAATCTAACTTTTACAAAAATGGACTTCGCAATGTGGACCTTTGATAATATATGAACTTTGGGCTTCTATAATTTGAATATGAAATTCTTCTAAATAATTAATTAAATTTATCAAATATCTTTTTATATACAATCTAAAAAAATAATTATAAATTTAACGGTGCGGTTTGATTTTTGGCTATTTTTTTAGTTATAAATTAAAATCAAACCAAACTGCGGTATGATTTTATTAAAAATATAGAATTGCGGTTTGGGACATAAATCATAAAAAATGGCTCGATTCGGGCGGTTTGGGTGGTTTTTTTTATTCCTAGTTCAAAATTTTCGTTATTCCCATAAGATAACTACGTTATATTCAACAAACAAATATAGAAAAAAGTTATTTTTCCACTTAAGAAAAGGACTAATTTGACAATTTTACAAATTTATGGGACTAAATTGAGAAAAATAACTTACATCGACCATTTTACCCTCCAAAAAGACAAAATTCGATCACTTTTTTGCTGAAAATGGTCAGATTGACTAAAGTGAGAAAAAAACTAAAATTTAGGGACGCTAAAATCAATAAATGAATTTAAGGAATTAAAGTGATTCTAAATGTAAACTTAAGGTACCAATTATACTATTTACCCTTTTATTAATATTTTCTACTTTTATTACATGTAGAAGATAGCATTATTGAAATACATGAAGTTTTTCAGTCATTAGCAGATAATTGAAATTCATTGGTTTTTCAATTTTATCCCTCGCCTGAATGCCGAGTCTTTCTCTGCCGTCAACGAGTCAAATCTGCTTTTTTTTTTTGCAGAAAAGAGATCCCTTTTTAAAAAATGATGAATATGAAGTCTTGAGGATGAAGGAGCTATACCCGGATGATCCGTGGGATCCAGAGGATTCCTGTCTTCGGGAAAATATATTCCCCGGCGGTAATATAAGAAATAGGAGACCCATGACGATCGATGAATTGAATAAAATTCTCGATCGCCTAGGAATAAAAAAATGCCCGTGAGGAGGGCTAATCTCAGTCTGAGGAGTGGTTGGGCTGGGTTTCTTCGGGCCGGGGCTCCTAAGAGACTATTATATATAGGATCAGCCCACGTAGTGGCCAAGGACCACCTAGTCCTAGAGTGGGCTTGGGCCTGGGCTGGGCTTGTTGGACTATTTTTTTCTTTTAATAATGCATGTCATATCGTTTTTATTTTATTATTTTAAGTTAACTATTTTAATAGGCTTTTTATACTTTTGAAACTCTAAATTACTTAATTTTTATTGTTTCTAAAATTTTAGAATATTAATTCATTAACTTTATATTTATCTTTTTCAAAGTTTATTATAAGCCCTTTTAGGATTTGTTATTATGAAAGTTTATTACTGTAAGGCCATGTTTGGCGTTTACAGTTTATTAACATGGATATCCATGTTAATAGGTCTCAGTTTGGCATTTAAAGCACTTTCATAGGCCCATTACAAAATGAATGGCCCGCTACTGGCACCTACTGTCTCTCCTACAACAATCTTGGAAATGATGTTATATTAAATAGTATGTGGGCCCCACAGGTTACCTGCTTTGTCCCTGGACCCACATGTTGTTTTTGTCTATACTACCCATAGTTTTGGTTAAATTTACACTCCTCCACCAAATCATTATTGAAGTGTCAGACGGTAGGTGGTTATTGAAAGATATGTAAACATAATGCAAGCAGTCTCCTCTTCTGGTGTCTTCCATTGCCGCCTCTTCCGAAGCTCAAAGGTTAAGGCCCTATTAACCCTCTTCTCCTCTGCTCTCCATCATTGCTATTCATATCCATTTTCATATAATTTTCTTCACTCACACTGAATCTATTTGTTTCTTTTCCGCTTAAGGAGTTGATTTGGAGTTGTACCGTGTTGCTTTGAGACGCCGAAGCTGAACATCTTGTTTACTAAGGTTAGCCATTTCTATATCTTTTGGATTTTGTAAGATATTATATTACAACTCCAGTGTCGTTTATATGACTCCAATGTACTCATTGCTCGGTCTATTTCGTCCGATTGTTCTGTTTGTTCACTTGTTTTTTACCCAATAACCCATTTTCCATGACTCGTTAGATCTGCCGTTGATTGTTTCCCATCGAAGAAGAATTCATTTTGTTTGGATGCCACGAAAAATCACAGTTTTCCCCTTATCTATTCAATTTATCTTTCCATTGTAGTTTCATTTGCATTTGAATATGATACGCTTTTGACTAATTGTCACCCACCTGATCTTATACTTGTACTATATGTTGCAATACTTCTAATGTGCTGTAGATTGCTTAGTCTTTATGATAGCCCCCTTCATGAGAACAACACAAAATACATGTATTGCGACTATTGGGAAGGACACACAGAGTCCTGTTCTGCGGCTGGTGGTATTTGCCTGGAAAATAGGCCATTATAGAAAATCCAAGTTTACTCCCATTTTGTTATAAACTCTCATCAAATTTGGTGCTTCTTAGGATGACGAGAATGCATCGAGTGTGGGCTCTGATCATTGTTCAGCAAACAATCGCTGATGTTGCTGTAGTACTTGCACTCTTTGCGTTCGTATGTGCTTACTTGAGAGCTACGATCCCAAATGCTCGACGTGTTCATGCATGTCGTTACAGGCTTAACACTAGGATCCCAGATCAAGTTAGGCACATACGTAGATTAGTTCAGTACGATGGCATGTCCTTCCTTAGGAACTTACGAATGGATCGTAATGTATTTGGGCTTTTGTGCTATTTTCTTGAACATTCTGGGGGATTTTAGACAAAATACGTTAGCGTGTCCGAAAAATTGGCCATATTCCTGAGCGTAATGGGAGGAGGGTAGGGATACAGTTTAGAAATTGGAAAAATGACTTCAGGCCATCTACTAGGGACAGATGACGCAGGAGGCAGTTGAGGAAGTTGCTACTATCCGACTTGAACTTGAACGATTTGTAGCTCATGAAGAGACTTTTTGGAAGCAAGGCAATAAGTCACTTTGGCTAAGAGAAGGGAATTAAAATACAAGCTTCTTTATCATAAGGCCGGTGACCGATTCCGAACAAACCTGATTACAAAATTGAAAACTCGAAGAGGAGATCAAACAGTGTATTGTGTCCCACTTTCACGATATTGCCTGAGGGACTGCGAACTTACGATGAGCGGTTGATGCACATATGGTGGATGACCTGATCTAGCCATCATCTGAGGCAGAGGTTACACAGGCTCTCTTCCAAATGGCTCCTTTGAAATCTCCCGCACCGGATGGTACGTCCCCTATTTTCTTCCAAAAGTTATGGCATATTGTTAAACTTGATGTCCTTGCATGTTTTCTTAAATTGCTTAATATGTTTGAGATGCCTTTGAACTTAAATGATACTAATATTGTGCTTATCGCCAAGTGCAAGAACCCATAAACCTTAACCCAATTTCATCCTATTAGTGTATGCAACATTATTTATAAGATCACCTCCAAAACTGTTGCAAATAGACTAAAGCTCCTTCTTGATCGTATCATATTCCCAACCCAATTTGCTTTCGTGCATGACTGTCTTATAATGGACAACATACGCTTAGCCTTTAAGATTAATCATTTTCTTAATACTAAGACCACAGGTAATCAAGGATACATAGCAATGAAGCCTAATCTAAGCGAATTTATGATAAAGTCGAGCGGGCGTTTTTGGAGCAGGTTCTTTGTAAACTTGCCCCCCCTTCATTCGTCTTATCATGCGTTTTGTTTCTTCTATTTTATACTCCATGTTGGGTGGTAGCAATTTGGATCATTTGTCCCATAGAGGGGCTTCTTCAAGGAGACCCTCTTCCCCCCTACTTGTTCCTTTTGTGCACAGAAACTTTCAGTTTGTTACTAGAACAGGCTGAGTTGGATGGTCGAATTAAAGTGATCTCTATCTCCTGGACACCTAATGTTTCATATTTACTTTTTGCAAATAATACACTGATCCTCTCACAGGCATCTTTGGATAACACTAGGGTAGTTAAGGATGTTCTTGAGGTTTACCGTCGGGCTTCCAGGCAGGAAATAAAATTTCGAAAGTTGTATGTGGATTTTAGCAAAAATTTGAGGGGCTCGGTTAGGCAGGAGGTGGGGCTTGAGTTGCAGAGTCGTTCGGATAACAAAATGGAACCTTATCTCGGCCTCCCACACGGATGACGCGGTCAAAGAAATAATTATTTTCAGCAATCCGAGATAGAATTTGGAGTCACAATAATGGGTGGAATGAGAAATTTCTTTATCAAGCAGGTAAACAAGTTCTCATTAAGTCGGTCTTACAGGCTATTCTGTTGTGTGCTATGGGATGCTTTAAATTGCCTGTTACTTTTTTTTAAAGAGATCCATAGCATGATTTCAAACTTTTGGTGGAACAACCTTCAGCAAAACAAGATTCATTGGCTCTCTTGGCGGCAATTGTGCAATAGTAAACTCCAAGGTGGGCTTGGTTTTAGGCAGCTTCATCTCTTCAATCTAGTATTGCTTGCGAAACAATTGTCGAGGATACTTCGTCACCCGGATCGGTTTTCGTCCCAAGTTCTACGCGCTACGTACTTCCCAGATGGCTGCATCCTCACTACTCTCCTGGGCGTCGTCTTTCATTTACATGGCGCAGCCTCACTGCTGCCCTTCCAATTTTATGAGTTGGATACCGATGGAGAGTTGGTTCAGGAACATCGGTCAAAGTGTGGCAGGATCTATGCTACCACACCCGATCACATTTCGGCTAGTCATAGTACCATCCTTTGGGGATCCCAAACTTCGTGTTTTAGCTTTGATTGACGAGGAAATCCATGATGCAACGAGGGACTAGTGCATTCATTGTTCTGGCCTATGGACAAAGACATTATTCTCAACCTGCTGTTGAGCAGACTTAGCACTGACGAATGTCTTATTTGGGACCATGCATAGAACGGACTCTTCAACGTGAGGGGTGCTTACCATGTAGCATGCTCTCTCCAGAATGGGCCAATTTCTAGTTACACTCGGTTGGAAGAAGTAAAGTGGTGGCAAGTCCTTTGGCAGGAAAACATTCCTAGCAAAATTAAGGTTTTCACTTGGCATGTGTGTTGTAATGCATTGCCTACTGCAACAAATTTGAGCAGATGCATTCGTTCAGGCTCTTTCTCTTGTCGTTTTGTAATGAAGAGTATGAAGACCTCCTCCTACACACTTTTCTTCAGTGTCGTTTGCTAGACAGGTTTGGAGTCTCTAACATCTTCATTGGTTTGCTATTAATAATCATACTTCTGATGGTTTCTAATGGCTAATGAGGGTGGAAGCTTTGTTGAGCAAGGATGAGTTCTATTTCTTCTTGACGGTCTATTGGTGCCTTTGGTGGAGCAGGAACTGCAAACTAATGGACACTCATTTCATGTTGCCGAAACAAATGATTTGTTTGCTGGGCAGTATTTGGAATGATTCAGTCATCAAAACCAGGATGTTGGTCTTCAACACCCTCTGCCCTTTCGATTACATTAGAGATGTCCACCTGCTTTCACCATCAAACTCAATTGTGATAGGGTTGTCTTCGACGATGGAAGGGAGATGGGTCTTAGGGTCATTGCTCGGGAATAGGGGAATTTTCATTGCTTGGTCAGCTAAGAGAATTGCTAGGAGTGGGAATGGTGAAATGGTTGAAGCATTTGCAATTTGTAATAGGTGACCAGAAAGCCAATATGTTTGGCAATTTGTAACCTATTTGACAACTTGATGTAGATGTAATATTATTATGTGATGAATAAGATGAGTGTTCGTCACCAATGGCACCTTTTTTGTTGCGCTCATCTTACATTTGTTAAAACGGTGTTTAACTTATATCGCAACAAAGCCCACAGACCATGGATAACAACTCGTGCAGTTGGGCCACGCATTGGATGGTGGTCATGAAACCAACTGATTAAGAGTTGGGTCTGAAACGTTCTAAGTCGAGGACCTCGAGACAGGGCATCGAGAGTCCTATTGAAACTTGCGTCAAGAGTCGTGTTCATTAGATGAGTGCCGTGTTTCATCAGCGACAGGCGTGGGACGCCTACACGATCTTGATGGGTTGGTCGACTGGGGTCGAGCTGACTGGACTGACTCGTGGGGATCATCATATGGAAGCCTTGGAGGCTTAGTCGGTATGATTGGTTTTCCCCGATTCCGATAGTACGGGAGTAATCCTCAGACTTGAGGGATCATGGCAGTCGCGTGCACATGACGGCTGTATCTTGGATCTGGCGAGAGGTAATCATTCTGTAAGATGATTATCATAAGCCTTGTCCAGTGCAGTCGGAATGTGTAGCGAGGACGGTGGATTCCAAGAAGAGGATCCGTCCCCTGCCAGTATGTGACAGAGGTATCTCCTATGCACTCGGAGACACATTCATGCTGTTTAAAGCTGTGGCCACAGTGGTTGGTCGAACAAGGAATGGTTTCCTGTGTCGACGCAATGAAGCATACGTGGTCTCAAGTATTAAGCATAGATGCCTAGTCAAGGATGGGAACCGACGCCCAATTCCATACCCTAGACTAAGGCCGGGAGACGGTAGACGGAAGGATCGTACCCGTATGGAATCGGCGCCTAAATGTTCACGCCAATTCACCTAGTCTCTAGTGCCATGGACCGTTGCTAGACGGCCACCCATGGTAACGGGCCCTTGTGGGACACGGGCCCAAGTCTAGCTGAGGGTGAACCTAAAGGGTCACACACAAATCACCGAGGAGGTTGAGAGATTGACTTGGATTCAATCTCGAAGGATAAAATAAGTAATTGGATTACTTAAGGAAAAGTCCATTGGATGGACGGGCCGATATGGTATCGAGCTTTCGTTTAATCGGTAAATTGGATTTTTGATTAAATATGGAAAGTTGAGACGTTGAGACGTTGGATCTTTTAATTGGATTAAAAGATCAACGGGAATAATTTAAATGGACATTAAATTGGATTTAATGTTGGATTCGTCGTAATTGGATTACGATAAAACCCGGTCCGTTAAATTATACCCGAGAGGAAAAATAATTCCTATTTTGGAATAGGAAGAAGTTGGACTTCTTCCCTTAATTAAACATGGCCGACATGCTCTCTTGGAGGAAGCAAAATCAGCCATGTTTCATGCTAGGTGGTATGTTGACTTATCTCTTTTGGAAAGAGATAAATCAACTCCAATCAAGCTCTTCCCTTTTGGTATGATTTGATCATACCATAAATTTTGGTAGGCTTGATTGAAGAATTGATGGTGATTGATTGGAATGAATCTAGACATCCTTAGATGAACCTAGATACATTCCAATAATCACATTAATTATGTATATATATTAGAATATACAACACCAAGCATATGTGATTCATTATTCATCTTTTTCTAGGAAAAAGAGAAGACAAAAATCCTCTCCTCTCTCTCAAACTCTCGGCCTCTCTCCCTCTCTTACACTTGTGTTCTTCACTTGATTTTGAATCAAGAAGAAGAACAAAGTAAGTTAAGAGAGCACTAATTCATAGTGTCTTCTCTTAAACCGATTCCTTCTTAAACCCGTTCTTTTCTAGCAAGAAGAACGTATGTTTCTTCCGGTGTGGTGTGGATCACCTTTGGAGAATCCATACGTTTGGATTTCGTGAGCATTCCGGAGAAGGAACAACGCAAGTAGCCGGGAGCATACGCTAAATAATCAAATGTAACGGTTTACTACGCTTTGATTGATTTAATATACATCTATGCCCTATGTGTTTAAATATATGTTTCTAATATTTACACATCCTACATCGAACGCCCAGTTGAGCACCCAAGGGTACACCCCTTGGGATTCGTATTTTAAATTAGATTTGATTTAATTTACGCACTTTCCTCGCTTTCTTGCTTCCGCTCGCGCTCCCGGACGAGTCCGCTTGTCCTTCACTTGCAGTAGTGCAGAGTACGGAATTGGCTTGTCGCTTTAGTTGGAATTCCATTGTTCTTGAGAGTGATTGTGCCAATCTGACTACAAAACTCAGATCGCCCCATCTAGACCTCTCGTTTATTGGTCCGATCGTCTCGGATATTCAAGCTTTAGCTCATTCCTTTAATTCTTGTTGGTTTTGTTTTGTTAACTGTAGTTGTAATTCAATTGCACATGAACTTGCTAAAACTGTCGTTGGATGTTTGGATGGCACGTCCAACCTCCCACCCATTGCGGCCGCTTTAGTACATGTTGATACTATTCTTTATAAATGAAATTTGATTTTCCTTTCAAAAAAAGAGTTCAAATTTTTCATTATACAAAAATATAAAAGAGTTGTTTTTCTGCTTAAAAAAAAAAGATTAATTTGACTTTTACAAACTTAAGAGACTAAAGTGAAAATCAAACTTAGATTGACCATCTTACCTTCCAAAAAGTCAAAATCCGGTCATTTTTTCACCAGAAAATGGTTAGAGGGACCAACATGAGACAAAAAAATAAAGTTTCAAGATGCTAAAGTAAAGAAATGAACTTGAGGGACTAAAATGATTCAAAACAAAAACTTAAAAGATCAAATATAATATTTACGCTAATATGTTTTTCCCTTTTATGTCTTATGTGAAGTATTAAATGCAGATAAGTAATTTCTAATAAAAAAATGTATCATTAAATCTTCGTCCACAAAACAACATATATTAGGAGGTATTGGAAAATAAATAATAATCTCGCATATACAAATAACTTTATGTACACACAAATTAATTACATTGGCACATAAATATGGATCGACTAAATTTATGACTACAAAAGTATGTCGATCCATATATTTGGATCAAGCCCATCTAAAAGTCATTGTCTTAATTGAATCATGCATATGTCTTTATCGTCATCTTGAAGATTACTCATACGAACATCTTGAAAATCATCAGACGAACGTATTCAAGATCACCCACATACGTTGGATCTTGCTCTAATTTTTATGCAAACCTATGAACACACCTTGCTCATCTTAGTGGATAATTATCAGAGCAACTCACTTATTTACATACGTCAAATTCATGGAGTCTTTGGAGATGTTCCAAGAAAAAAGATGGAGAGAAGGATAGAGTGAGGATATTAGCAGAGAGTATTTGGAGGTGAATTGTGTTGTAATCAACTCACTTGTATTTGGACTTGGTTTTTTGATCACAACCATGTATACTATTTATAAGCCTAATTAACTTGATCCATAAAAGGAGTCTTATCCCAATATGCATTTGGAGGCTACAAAACTCTTATCTCAGATAAAGCCTATCCTAGAGGAGTCTTTATCTCAATATGCATTTAGGGGATTACAAACTCTATTAGATTAGAATTTGTCCAAGAACAGTCCTTATCCCAACATCAAGGTTGGAGACTTCAAACTCTATATTTAAGATAAAGCCTATCCTAGATGAGTCTTTATCTCAACATGCATTTGGGAGATTACAAACCCTATCAGATAGAATTTGTCCAAGAATAATCCTTATCCCAACATCAAGGTGGGAGACTTCAAACTCTATATTCAATATAGACAATATTTTTAAAAATCGGATTGGTGATTGAACTGGATAAATTATCAGGTCACTAGGTCACTGGTCTGATCGATCAGACCAACTTGGAAAAATTGGTTGATCCGAAACATATTATATACATGTATATATATTTGTACCATATCAATACATTATATATTTAACTGATTAAATAAATATAATTTATAAAAATAATGCAATTTATGAATGAATACAATCTATAACAATTTAACAATGAAAAAACCAACAAACCTCTTGGAGGAAGCAAATTAATTCAAAATTCAAACTAACAAAAATTTAAAATATAAAACTCCCGAACTCTCGAAGCTTGAATGTTTTAATGCTTCTCTTTTTGAAACAAACAGAGATAGTAACTGCTGCCTTCATATATATAATCTTTTCTTAAAAAAAACCTAAAAAAGATTGAAAAAATTTAGAAATATGAGAAAGAAATAGATGAAGAAGAAGGGAAGAATAACCATATTGACTGTCAGAAGAGAGCCATGGTTCCATATTGGGAAAACATAAAGCAAACTTTAGGCCATAATTAGGGTGATAGTTTGTTTAAATAATTATTTATAAAGCATTTGTCTATTTATCTTTCTCGGGATTTGTTTTCTTCTCTTGTTGTAATATTTCACTATGTTGTCTTTTAGTAGAATATATGTTTTAATACACTATCTATTTTTTTTAAAAGGTCAAAGTCAGTTTTGACTGATTATTGGGCGGATTGGTTTTAACCAAGTTTGACCAGTCTGCACTAGTTTTGACCTCAGTGAGTTTTATCCTATGAATTGACCAGGATATATGGTCGGTTCCCAGTAGAACGGGCCTGTCCAGGATGATTCTAAAATTGTTGAATATGGATTAATATTGGATCATAGGTCCACAAACCCAATCAATACCCAACATGCTGCTAAGAGAATAAAATCATAATTAGTGTGCAATTTTCTATTCCTTAGTGTTTGATTAATATAATTAGACATAACACTCTCGTTTCCTTACATAGTACCATAATGTCCACATCCCTATAATTCTCTACCCTTGTCAAAAATCATTGAGATTAGTGTTTTTTAACTAGTAAAATGAGATTTTATTAACCAATAGCGTGAAGTAATGGGGATTATAATTGCCTTTTAATGCCTCATATTCATAAGTCCGCATTTAGTGGAAAAGCATCAGAGGTTGGATAGCCCTCTTTATTTTCTAGCAAACTTTGTTGCTGTAAAAAACTTCACAGGGAGAATAACTTTTAGCGAGTGAATCAAGTGGCTTCATCTAACTAACACAATCTTTTTCAGGGAGGATGACATTAGTTGAGTAAACAAAGTGATTTTTTCTAGTTAACATGAACCATGTGGGAGATGATTACTAGTCGAGTTACAAAATTTTTGATTCCACTGAATATAAAGAAATGATAAATGTTTATTTGAATCTAAAATAAAATGTACACGACAATACTCATTATACACAACGGTCTAGACGACAAGTTATCCAAGATCAACGAGTAAGATAGGCTTTAAATGGTGTAAGGACCGCAATTACAGAGACAAACAACGGTCGTTATAAGTTTATTGAACATAGCTTGGATTGCTCATGCTAGAATGTTATGAGGAGCCCTAATGCTTGACTTGGAACACAACTAGGGAGGCTGAAAAGAGAGCAATTAGGCAATCAAGAGGTTATGAGTTTAAGGCTTATGACTCTAGGTATTTGGTTTATTGTTAATAGTAGTACATTGTTTTTTTATTTATTTTATATTTATTGATTGATTTAAAGCTATCGATATATTCTCAAAAGAAAGAAAAAAAAAAAAAAAACAAAATGAGAGCAATTAGGCACAAAACACATAATTGTTGAATTCTTAGTGATATCTAGAAATTACTAAGTCTCTATTTTGCTTGTAATTAGGTTGGCCACACGGCTGCATGTTTGGGATGTTAACTGAAGTTTTGCATTAGATCTATAAATAAGGAATTGAACACGTGATTTCAACTGAAAAATAGGTATAGAACTTGTGAGGATTGCATGAATTATCAACGATTTCAATGAATTCTGTTGTTCTTCATGAACATACATAGGTTATAGGTTAAACAGGAAAAAATGCAAGCAATCCCCTGTGATATTATAAATGAGCAAAGTACCCCTTATGAAAAAATAAATAGCAATTTATTTTCCTGGGGATAAATTGTTAATTTTTTTTTCGTAGAGGAATAATTTGTCATTTGCAATATTATAGGGATAAATTGCATTAAACCCTAGGTTAAACACAGTGTTTCATACAGTCGAAAGGGAGGGGGGGGGGGGGTGAGATCAACAATTTGATAGTTTCCTTCGAGTAGAAGTATGTATGTTAAGAACGACGTATCAGTTCTGTGTTAGACTACTTAAGGTGATGATTTTTCTTATTGATTTTTCTCTTGCAATTAATTAGATTATTTTTCCAACAATTCAGATAGTTTTTTTTTTTTTTAAAACTGAAAGCGATGAATTTTATTAATAAAAAATAAAGTGATTATATTCAGTCATGTCGGCTATCAATATCGAACAAAAACAGTTACAAATAATTATATTAATAATATCACATAAACTAACAACTAGCTATTACAACAACAAATATCCCTATTATACAGTAGAAACAACATCAACCTACGCAGGGGTTTGAACCCATGATCTCTAGGATCATGGGGCCTCAACTTTGCCAATTAAGTTAGGCCTCATCGACAATAATTCAGATAGTTTAAACTCTTATTTACGATTTGGTTTAACTTATTAACTGGTCATAAACCGGGCAATCCACATTAGTATATGTGGCAATGATATTTGATTTTCATCCATTTTTTCTTGAACCGATCAAAATACTTCTTATGAACTACTAAATTATAATTGACTAAATTACATTTTTCACCTTGAAATTATATCCAATATGCACTTAACACAAGAAAAAGGAAATATTGCAGAATACACCATGAAAAATATTGTATATTGGCACATTAATTTAGTGCACGTTCAAGCCAATTTTTTGGCCGGAGGGAGGGGCAAACGTGTCCACCAAAATGCCCTTTCGCCAAATCTCACCATCCACCCTCTTATATATATATACTAGTGTGTGACCCGTGCTATGCACGGGTTTAACTTAATTCTAATTAAAATTATATTTTATAAGATTTTTTAAATTAAGTGAATGTCAAATGAAAAATATATTTAAATAAAATCATCTTTTCTTTTTCAGTTATAGTGTATTATATCAATTTTGTGTTATAAAAATTATAAAATATTTACAATCATAATAAATATATACAAAGAGATATCTATCTAATTGACTGATGACGCCATAAATTGTATTGTATTTTCTCAATGCAAAGGTGATTACCAATAATATAAATATAAAACATACAACAACGAAACAAACTTCTACAATTTTTAAAAAGAAAGTGGCAAAAAACTTCTTCTAAGTGGTGGAAATAGTTATTGGCACTATGGAGAAAGAATTCCATTTATGCATTTTGACTGTAGCGATGAAATGCCTTAATTAGTCATTTAATTGGAATAAAAATAATCTACGAAGAAGATTTCACAAATGTCCAAATGTGGTAAAGTTATTTTATTTATCACTTCCTTTAAATTTTCTGAATTCTCATGTATGCTTTTTTTATTATTATTATTTAGCAAAGGGTATGGATTTTTCAATTCGTACATCACCAACATGTGAAAGTTCCAGTAAAGTTATACTTGGATTGCTATGAAAACGCTAGGCCACGAAGGATGAGAAGGAAATATTTGAATAATTAGTTGAAAAAACGGAGAAACTTAAAGATAAATGACTGAAAAGAGATATAGAGTTGAAATTACCAAAATTATAATGAAGAGAGAAGTTTCTTTATATTAATGTTGGCAATGGCGACATGCTTGAAAAAAGAGCGTTGAAGTGTTATGGGAGTTCTAAAAGTTGTGCAATTTCTGGAAGTGAATTGAAGTTTATGTGAAGTTAATTATGGTTATTTGGACAATGAAATATTTATCTTGTGCCTTGCAATCCTATTTTGCAATGAAATGTTAATTATATTGCAATTAAGCGTTCTTTTGTGCCTTGCATTTTAATGGACGCATTTGCCCTCTTGCCGGCCAGTACACTGAGGCCCCGTTTACTTTGAGAACTGAATTATATGAGTGATAGGATTATCTTCAATTAAATGAATGATAAAAAAGTCATGTATTAATTATAATGTGTTTACTTACATGTAATAAAAAATTCTGATAAAATATGTGTAGTGTGTACTTTGTTGTATTTATTTGTTTTGTTTGGAAAAATTACCCATTTGCCCTTCAATAATTAAATAGTAGGGACAATCATTTCACCTACCCCCATTGCAAGAAGACCCATGTTCAAAGTAGGTATTTTGTTTGTTCTTCTGCTTCTCCACCGTTAGTTGAAGTAATTCAATTTAGTTCAAGTAATTTCACCTACCGTAGGTGAGAACATTCAATTTGTTGAAATAACTTTTTTAGTTCTTTATGAAATGGTTGTGATTTTTTGTAATTCATATAATTTCGTAATTTCTGTAATTCTGTAAATCATTTTTGTAAGAAAATTTTGTTAGTAAAACCCACCAAGACGAAAAATAATAATAATAAAAAATATAATCGATTTTCACATTGAAGCATAATAATCGATGGAAGCTGTGTTCTTATATATATAAACTCTAGAATACAAAATGGAATTCAAGAAAAAGAATGGGAGAAGGTGAAGAACTCACCTTGTTCTTTGGTTCTCTTCTCGTTCGGTCCAGGTGCAGAATGAAGAAACGGGGTGAAAGTGTGTTGGTGATTGTGTGGTAGGTGAACTACTACTTTGTCCTATTAGAGGGCAAATATGACTTTTACCAACATTAATTGTTGTATAAAACATTACATAACTTATACCACCAAAGGTGGTGGTATAAGTTATGTAAGTGTAAGAGTGATTAGTATTGGACCCTGAAATTGTACAGGACCCCCATACATGAAAGTAAATAGCATATTATCCTATACTAATTTTCTTATTCAGGCTAATAATTCAAAGTAAACGGGGCCTGAATTTATTATGCCAATATATAGTGTTTTTCAAGGTATAATCTACAACTTTTTTTTGCAGGGTGTTAAATGCATATAAGCAAGAATTTTAGGGTGCAAAATGTAATTTAGCCAATTATAATTTTACTTAATTTTTAAATTTTTCTAAAAATATTTTTTGGACTAAGTGGAATTTTTTGAAAATTTTTCAAAAATTTTCATATACCTCATCCAAGTTTTATAATTGTTTATGTGAAAAAGATAGAAGAAAAAAATAGAGCAAAAGTATAATTGATAATTTTAAGTTTCCATTCAAGAATTACATAATTTCATCAAATATTAAAAATATTAATAATTTTTTAAATAATAAAAAATATTCATAATTATGTAAAATCTCAGGTGAGCTTATTGTAATTGACCCTTATTAATTATTGTCTTTTTGTTGAAGAATATTCAGTTCATTGCACATAAGCAATTCCTTTGTGGAATAGAAGTATTTCGAGCATTTAACGTTTTGTTTTGCATTATATTTTAGATTTATTTTACTTTTGCTTTTTTCTTCTTTGGTTCATTTGTCTTATAAGAGTACCCCGTCTATTCAGCACGTGTATACTTTCTTTTTATTTTGATCAGTGAAAAGATTAAAATCGAAATAAATCCATTGTGGCTACTACAATTAAAAAAAATCTAACCGCCACATAATGTTACTTTTGCCAAAGTTTATTACGATACTATTCAAATTGATTAGCCTCACCAACATACTAATAAGTCAAGTTTATCTGTCAATGGATTAAGTATTATTATACATGAATATTTACTTTCTATATAAGAGTCTTAAATATTTTAAATATTTTATTTTTCATTATTTAGTCAGCTTAAATTTATAATCTGTACTATTATAAAAGAAAGAGGAATTTTAGACTCAAAGTTGTACTTTTAATACCATTACATCAAATTATTATAATACCAAAAAGGGCATTCAACATTTCAGCTCATGTTAAATTAACTACTCAATCAAGTTCATTTAGAAAATTAATTCCATGAAATTACATGTACTCAAAAATTAATTAAAAATTACTCCCATTTTGTTTAAATTTGTTGTTACTTGAATTAAAAATAACATATTAGTATTTGTGTTGCACGTATATATAGTCGTCGTTATAAAGAATTAAATTTAATCCCATTTGTTTATTAAGTTTATTTTTTTGAAATAGAAATAACATATTAGTATTTGTGTTGCATGTATACACAATTATCGTTGTCAATATATAACATATATTTTATAAAGTTTTAAATTTTAATTTAATTTGAGTAAAATATGTATTGATAATTAATGTATTAGAAAAGATTACCAGACAATTTTGTATGTGAGGTTGTAAGGCACCAATAAATTTTAATATATAGGAATAAATTATGAGTTTCAATAAAAAAAAAAACATTAGTTAAAAATTATGCGCACAGGTATTGCGTGCCATGATATCCAGTTTTGCTTTATATGAGCCAACTCATTGATTTCTAAGCTTTAAACATTTTTTCAATTTAGAGGTATGCAATGAATAAAAGGCAAAATAACAATAACTCAAATAGCCGAGTTGGTCTAAGGTGCCAGATTAAGGTTTTGGTTTGAAAGAGCGTGGGTTCAAATCCCACTCTCAACAATGGCATCTTTTTCTCAGTTGCAGTAATTGCAATCTCGTTTTCGAAGAAGAGAAGCCCCTTTGATAATTAAACAAATAGGTTATGTATTTGCCTTGGTCATCAGCCGACGTGGATAGACGCACGAAATCCAAGAAGGCCACATATGGGAAACTTTCTGCCCTTATCCAAAATACTAACTAACCCCTATTTTGAGAGGACTTAGCTATTCAAAGACTAAATAATCTTCTTGTACCTGCCTCTCTGGAGTCCTTAGAAATCAGGACTTCTCCACTTTTACATCTATAAATATAGGTTCTCACCTCTAACACACACATATCTCGTGGCATACCTATTTCAACTCACAATTATTTCTTCCATTTTTATTTCTTATCATTGCTTATATCGTTCAAAAATTGTGTACTGAACATCGGAGTGCTAACGTATTTCTTGGAGGCCCCTTTTGCTGGATTTGCATACGTTCCAGGCTCAATCCATTCAAGCTCGTAGACTTCTTTGATGAGTTATTTTTTTAGCTCACATCAAGTGGCGTCGTCTATGGGAACACAAAAGTAAGACGTGACATCTATGGAAATCCCCACTAGCGGATCAGACAAGCAAAAGGCATTGGATATCATGGCTGACCCCCAAGCGTTGTAAGTTTGACCAGTGCCTCTTTGGGCCCTTCCAGCTGAGACGACGCCAGACCATCAGGAGGTCCTTTTAAGCCGATGTCCGATCCCCCTCGAGACAACACCTCCTCAGATATTTCCTCCAACAGATTATCCCCTGAACTGCTAGCAACCATTTAACATATGATCATCTCAGCTACACGAGCGCATCTACCCGTTGTGGCCTCGGCCCTTTTGGTGGCCCGAGCTCCTCCACTCCCCACTGTCCCTAAGGCTGCCACGTTTCAAGAAGGAAATGGTAGGACACCTCCTTCTCAGGCACCCCTAGGGCCACCGCTTGGTGAGCCGGCCCTACTTCCCTAAGTGAGAGAGGAGCCCCCTTCCCCCCCCCCCCCCCCCCAGTTGGCATCCTTATAAGAGGGATTGCAAGATGTTCAACATCTCGTGATGGGAGTCCCGTTAGAAAGACCAGGAGGCATCCCCTTCAGCAAGAAGGTTATGGCTGTCAATCTCTGCCTCAACTATCGAACACCCGCCATAGCCGAATACGATGGCACTATTGACCCATAGGAGCACCTCTTTAGATTTGAAATGCAGCTCTCCTCCATAGGTATACATATGGGGTCACGTGGTGTGTGTTCGTTACCACTTTCCCTCGAGCGGCTCAGTAATGGTTCAACCAATTACCTAGGGGTCGATAAGGAGTTTCTAGGAATTTCGCTCGTTGTTCCTTCACCAATTAGCCAGTAGTAAAAAGCATTGCAAGGGCCTGCTGAGTCTCTTCACCGTCCGCCAGAAATATGTCGAATCCCTGAAGGAGTATCTCCACAGGTTTAATATTGTTGCCTTAGAGGCCCCGACAGCTACCTGGGAGGTCAAGGCCAGTACCTTCTCACAAGAACTTCTCGATGGGGATTTCTTCATATCATTATCCAAAAAACCCACCCCTGATTTTGATAACCTGTTGGCCAGAGTGACTAAGTACATCAATGTGGAGGACGCTCGAGCTTCCAAGAGAGAAGAACATGGAGAGAAGAGGAAAGACACCAAAGAAGAAGGAACCACCAAGAAAATGAAGGTCAACTTCCGGGACAAGAGCCACCCCTCTAAAGGGCACCACCCGTGTACACTACTTTGAACGCCTCTATCTCAAAAGCCCTCATTGCTGTGGAGGGCAAGGGATTACTAATTCGGCCCCGAGGGGCCAGAGAGGGCCCTACACAACCCAAATCTGACAAGTTTTGTCGGTTCCACAATAATTAACAACATAATATGGACGAATGTCGATACTTGAAGAGTGAGATAGATCGACTGGTACAGAATGGATATCTTCAAGAGTTCGTATTCAAAGAAAAAGCTAGGGGCACAGGACCTTATTAGAGGAGAGATCCCCATAAAGGACAAACCTCTGCTAAACTAGGATTTGAATCCCTTCAGGAAGATGGCCACAAGCACGTGCCTTCAAGGCATCAAGAGGAAGTCAATCCTCCCATAAAAGGGGTCATCCGTATGATATCTGGAAGGCCCATGGGAGGAGACTCTCATAGGGCCAGGAAAGCGCTAGTTCGAGAGGTAAAAGGTCATGCTTTTGAGGAGGTACTAGAAGTAGACACTTTAGCTAGTACTCCGATCATCTAGTTTGAACCTGGAGAAGGATCTATACTGGTCCTCGCTCATAATGACGCCCTAGTGATCATCGCCACGATAGCCAACTACGAGGTCATTCGGGTCTTCATAGACTCGGGAAGTTCGACGGACATTCTATTCAAAGACGCGTACGATCAAATGCAATTGGGGGAAGTCCCTCTAGAAAAAATTGACACCTCACTATATGGATAAACAGGGGAAAGGGTGCACCCCCGAGGTACGATTACCCTTCCCCTCTCCTTAGGGTGAGGATCAATGAGAAGGACATGCTTAATAAATTCTTAGTAGTGGATAACCCCTCAGCTTACATTGCAATTTTGGGGAGACCTACCCTCAACACTTTCTTGGCGGTAATCTCCATTTTCCTCATGAAAGTTAATTTCCTCATGCCTGGGGGCATAGGAGAGGTTGAGGGAGACCAACGATAGTCCTGAAAGTGCTACATGGAGCCCATATGCAAAGGCCAGGAACGACGGGCTGTAGAACTATCCTCAGAAGGGTCTCGTAAGCGCCAAGGGAAAGATTTGGCCACAGGGAGGAGGGTCGAGCGGTCCGAATCCCCCCAGAGGATGATCCCTCTTAGGGAAAGGATCATACTAAGGTTCAGCCTGCTAAAGAATTGCTAACCATAGAACTAAATCCTACGTTCCCTGGGAAAACAACTAAGATTAGGTCTCAATTGCAGGGACACCGTAAAGAAGATCTAATACGATACCTCCAAAAGAACATAGATATATTCTCCTGGTCTCCTCAACACTTGCAAGGTATCAGTCCAACAGTTATCATGCATCACCTTAACATTGATCTTTCGATGAAACTAGTCAAGCAAGAGAAGAGGCATTTCGGCCTAGAAAAGGATAAGATCATTCAAGATGAGATAGAGAAGCTTATGGAAGTAGGTCATATCAAGGAGATACAATTTCCTGAGTGGCTCTTTAATGTAGTCCTCATCCCTAAGCCGGGAGGAAAATGAAGTCTATGTGTAGATTTCAGAGATCTTAACAAGGCCTGCCCAAAAGATTTCTAACATCTACCCCGCATTGACCAGTTAGTAAACTTTAGTTCGGATGCAAGCTCCTGAGCATGATGAACACTTATCAAGGGTACCATGAAATTATGTTGGCTCCTGAAGATCATAAGAGGGTTAGCTTCATCACCTAGCGGGAACCTTCTGCTATGTAGCCATAGCCTTCAGTCTCAAAAGCGGCGGGGCTACCCATCAAAGCTTAGTGGATAAGATATTCCTACCTCAATTAGGATGGAATATGGAGATATACGTGGATGATATGCTCGTGAAGAGAAAGAGGGCCAATGTTCATGTAGCTGACCTGGAGGAAACATTAAAAGTTCTCAAGAGTTTTCGATTAAAACTAAATCCTATTGTGACAACTCCAATGAATTAAAGTAATTTAAACGCCAGAGAATGTTACTTTCGTCAAAATTTGTTGAGATGTTTCCCAAATTAGCCATCATAGTTAGAGGTGGCAATAGGGGGAGGGGGGGGAGGGGTAACGGGTTGGTTTGAGTGGACCTAGGACTCGCCCCACAAACTTTAGGATGGATCTGAGACCCACCCCCTGGACTCTTTTTTACGAATAAAGAAAGGAAGAAGATGACTAGACAGTGAAGCGCAGAGGAGAGGCGAGGTGCAATGAGCGAAGAGGAAAGGCGAGGTGCAATGAGCAAAGAGGAGAGTGTGGCGGCAAGGAGAGGCGAGGCGGTGAGCGAGGCGAAAGAAAATGAGAGAAGAGACGTGTAGAAAGAGGAAAGAGATGAGGGAACACAAATTTAGTTAACTGCTACACATATTTGGGGCTGGGGTGAGGGGTGGGAAAATACACACAAAATATATATATGTATATATAATAATTTTAGCAAGGCAAACTACAGGACGAGTTTTAGGGCAGGTCCTTATGGACCCGAGACCCGCCCCGGTCTCCATTTAGGGTAGTCTACAGGACAAGTTTTAGTGTTGGTCCTTGTGGACCCGAGACGCGCAATGGTCTCCATTTTTTGGTCCTGAATCCGCTCCTTCGTGGTGGTTTATCCCGGGTCTAATTGCCACCTCTATTCATAGCCCCACTACTATACTAATAAGTCAATTCCAACCTCCATTAAATCAAGTACTATCATATATTGAGTATTTACTTTCTTTATCTAATTTTTCATTATTTAGTCTGTTAAAATAATCTGAATTGAATTTATACGAACGCAAGGCATTGATTTCGAAAGTTTAAATAGTTCTAATTGAAGAGCACTATCAAATTAGCACAGAACGAAGTGGAAGAAACAAGAAGTTGAGATGGCCGAGTCGGTCTAAGGCGCCAGATTAAGGTTCTGGTCCGAAAGGGCGTGGGTTCAAATCCCACTCTCAACATTTTCATGATATCTGAATTTGGAGTTATTGCAATTCCTCTATGAAGGAGATTATGTGATGATATATGACCTTTTATATTGTTTTTCATAATTACCCGCATAAACTAATTGAAATTCATAAAATTTTGGAGTAAATTATACCTCCTATAGATATATTCTCGTTCTATAGCAAATTATAAATACCCACTTATTTTGATGTTCACCTGACGACGAGTTCATTGCATTCGTTTCTATATATTTTCATCCAACTTTTATAATAAATTGATCAAAATACCCTCTTGAATTACGATAACAATCCAATTCTTTCAATCTCTTTTTGAAGGAGATTATGTGAACTCATTTTGACGTTCACCTGACGACGAGTTCATTCCATTCTTTTTTGTAGATTTTCATCCAACTTTGTAATAAATTAATCAAAATACCCTTTTGAATTAAGATAACAATCCAATTCTTTCAATCTCTTTTTGAAGGAGATTATGTGATGATATGACTTTTTATATTGTTTTCCATGATTCATAAAATAATTTAATACATTAAAACTTTAGGGTATATTGCAGCCACTTCTCTTGAAGTTTGATATAATTATAAGGGTTAATTACACTAACCTCCCCTACTACTATGGGAATATACAAATTCCCCCTTCTTACTATCAAAATTACATAAACTTCCCTTTCAAAAATATCCACCTTACAAATTGCCCCTTCCGTTAGTCAACTTAATGGATTTTGCTAATGCCATAAAAAAAATTAGTCTAAACTTCCTATAATACTCTCAACCTGAATAACTCTGTTTTTTATGACTTAAATACCCCTTAGGAGTAATTTGTTGTTTTTAAATTTAAAAAAGGTGTATACTTGTAACTTTTAGTATATAATTTTATAATTTTTTTTAATCACATACTGTGTATGTGTAGGTTGTGACAATCATTAAAACTTGTAAATTTTGTTGAAATTATATTATTTTATAAAAAATAAAGCTTATATTTTGGGAAAAAAAATACTTGAAGATATTTTGGTCCACTTCTATTTTCAAGTTTATTGAATTATTTTTAGTTTTATAAATGAAGGGCAAAATAGTCTTTTAAGCATATACCGTTAAATTTGACTAACACATGTTAGTCAGAGGGGGCAATCTGTAATTTTCATAGTAAGAAGGGGGAATTTGTATATTTTCATAGTAACAGGGGAGGTCAGTGTAATTAACCCTAATTATAAATACATCCTTGTTGTTTAGAAAAATTACAAGTATCCCACTCATTTTTATGTCCGCCGCCTAACAACGAGTCCATTCAATTAGCCTCTTTTAGATTTTCATCCAATTTTAATGATAAACTAATTAGATGCCCTTATGAATTACAATTTTATATATTTGTAAAATTTTCTAATATATTTCTATATATGCCCTAGAGATTGTTTACTTTACTCAACCTCAATTTTATTTATACTACTTATTGCGTTTTATTTTTTAAAACAAATATTTAGCAAGGTAAAATAATAATTTTCACTTCACTGTCTTGTAGTTAAATGATTATTTTCTATTAGAAGGGGATATCTATAATTATTCAAATGGTAAATTGCATAAAACCTCCTGTGTTATAGAAATTCAGCTAAAATTCGATGTGTTAAAAATATAGGCAAAAATAACCATGTGTTCTTTGAAAATCTTGCACACGCTCCCCTTGCCGTTAGTTTGATTAACACCGTTAATTTTTTTTTTTTGCAATTTTCCATTATACCTTTATATTATATAAATTATTATAATTACAATGACAGTTGGATTTTCTTTGATCGAATCAAAACCGTAGGATTTAATCAAAATTTAGTAGCCATTAATTTCAATAGTTAAAATGAAAGGTCCAAATAAAATTATATATTAATTTATATAAAAAACAAAAAAAATATTATATTATAAAAATATAATATATATACATACAAGTATAATATATATATATTACATGTATATATTGTCTATATATATACATCGGTGGAGGGCTGGCGCCGCACTCCATTGGCCGTTAGCTTATAGGTGACACCGCTAGTTGGGGCCCAGGTTGGCGACGGGCATCATCGCCAAGACGTCGCCGCCCAGATCTGGGCAGGATATCGCTGCCCAAATCTGGGCGACCGCGACCACTTGCCGCCGAAATCTGGGCGGCGAGTGGTGACGGCTTGGAGAGGTTTTTAGAATAGGTGACCATGTAAGCCAATTTTGGCAGGAATATGTAACCTATGTCTAGACAATTTTTTGGTATTTGATAAAAATATTTATGAATAAAGAAGTGAAAATTCATATGGCAATACTTTGTTTACGTTCACTTATATCTGCATTTATATTTCTGTTCACTACGCAAACAAAGCCCACAGACTGAGAATCGATTTGGGGGACTGGGACTAGGCTTGGAGGTAGGTCCATGAAATCAGTCTTACCGAATCAGTTCGGAAATCTCCAAGTCAAGGAATCCCGAAAATGGGTACCGGGATTTCCTTTGAGACTTGCACTAGGCATCTGCTGTCGTATTTCATCGACGGGTGACGAAGGTCGTCTAAGTAGTGTTAGTGGGTCAGCATGCTAGGAAGCAGCTCACTGAGGTGACTCGTGGGAACCGTCTTACGGAGGACCTTGAGTATGGTCAGCAAGGTATGACGTGTATTCCCGGTTCCAACGGTACAGGCCAAGTCCTTTCACTTGAAGAACTGCTGAGTTTACCTGTGCATCAGGTCTGTATCTTAGATATGGTGAGAGATTGCCAAAATACTCTTGAGTAGTCATAAGCCATGTCTAGTGCAGCTCGGGTGTACAGAGTGACAGTAGTTTCCAAGAAAGGACCTGTCTCCTGTCAAAAGGTATTGACAGTTGAGTCTTATGTATGCTCTGTGTCTTGTCCCTGAAATCTGTGGCCACAGTAACTGAACAGAAGGGAAAGGTTTCCCTTGCGGCGTTTGTAAGGACAAACCGACACTTAGGTCCAAAATGGGTACCTGTTTTTTCCGTGCCCTAGACTCTAAGTGATGAGACCGAGGACAGAAGGACAAGTGTACTGTTAGAGCCTAAATGTTCATCCCCAATTATTTCACCTAGTCTCTAGTACTATGGACCGTTGCTAGATGGCCACCCATGGTAACGGGCGGATTCTAGGAATCCGACCAAGTCTAGCTGAAAGGTGAACCTAAAGAGTCACACACTATCCACACACACTTAGTATTTAATTTGGAATTAAATATTGGAGTAAAGGAATGATTAAATTAGATTTAATCGGGTCCTATATTTTCTTGGAGCAATTAATTCCTTCTATTTGATAAAGGGAATTATATTAATAAATAGGATTTATTAAAGGGTTGATTTAATGGGCTTAGAATAAATATTAATATTTATTTATTATATTTATTTTTTTTAGCTTTTTGGAATATTTAATGGGATTTAAATATTCCATTAAATTAAAATCAACAGTTGAGATGGAAAGGGGAGATGGAAGGCTAGGATTTGTTTGACTAGGTCAAACACTAGTTTGACTAGGACTTTGACTAGGTCAAAATCCTAGACAAATTAGAGTTCTTAGAGTAGGAGTTTTAAGAGGATTAAACTCCTCCTCTATAAATACCTCTAACTTCCAACTTTTTGAATGATGATGAAATTCCAACACACACACAACATACACTCGACTCTCTCCCCTTGCCTCTCGTCCGCCCCCTCTCTCTCTACAAGAAAATATTTTTCTAGTTCTTTTGTTCTTGGAACATTAGAACTTAGATGAATCAATACCATTAATTGATAACGTGTTGTTGATTCATCCACTCCAAAAATATACACTTGTTCGTTGCTAGCACGACGTGCAAGATACGTGGGTGGATCGTGTGTCACGATTTGGAGGGTCTCAAGAACGAGATCTCGGTGCAAAACGGGGAACAACGCGTGTAGCCGTTGAAGACGAAAACGACAACGGGTAGGTCTCGTTTTATTTTTCGTCTCTCTTTATTTTCAACTCTATGGCCTCCATGATTTCTTTACATGTTGTTTAATCATGAGATACACCGAACACCCGGAAATCTCAAGGGTACACCCCTTGAGCGTGTTATTTTATTATTAAAAGCATGCTTTAATTTTTTGTATGTTAATTTATATCGCGCTTCCGCATTCGCGCAATTCCCGGGACGATCCACCGATTTCTTTCAGAGGTATGTGGGAGGAGCGAGGCGATGGGGTGGAGACGGTGGGGATGCGGAGGCGATGTAGTGGTGGCGGTAGGGAGGCGCAGGTGCAACGCGGGGACTTGGGGGAAGACAGCTGTTGTCTTCTTTTTTTATTATTTTTTTTGTCGTATTTTTTTAGTTCTATAAATTTAATATAATGAATTACTTAATTATTTATTTTTGTGTTAAAATATAATTATATTGAAATATTAAAATTTATTTACTGTAATTTATATTAATACTATAATTTTAAAATATATTCAACACAAAATCAAATTAATTAATAATATTTAAAATAAAATCGTGTATTTTGATTTTTAATATTTTATCTATATTAAAATACCTAAAAATATCATATTTATATATATAATAATTTAATTTAATGTAATAATATTTTTCTATATAAGTATTAATGAATATTAGTTATTTAATATTAATTATATTTTTTTAAGTAAAATATGAAAAAGGTAACGAATTAATCAAAAAGAAATAAAGAGAGCAAATAATTGCATAAGATAGGGGTAATTTTGTCTATTCAATAAGGTCAAAAGCCTGAAAACAAGCCAAAATCATATTCAACTCGCATTTCGAGCAAGTGTAGGCCACTCTCCGTTTTTTTTTTTTTTAACAGAAAGGCCTTTTTTGGCAGGTTTATAATTATAGAGGGTTTTTTTTCCCACTATTTAATTAACACAAGTAAGTTTTTTGCAATTTTTATATGACACAGGGGAATATTATGCAATTTTTCTTTTTTCAAAATAATGAGAGAGAATTTATAATTATACCACACTTAAAGGAGATAGTTGTAATTTACCTGAATTTCTAAGACAAAAATGGTTAATAAGAACAAATCAAGCAATTTTGAAATGATATTTCACCAAGCTGATGCTCGATGAAGCTATAAGGTTGGGCTTAAATTCCATCAATACCGGTAAAAATGTATATTTTCTCTCTGCGAAACAGAGGGAATTGCATATATAGTCACAATCTTTACGGGCAAAGCATATTTAGCCCTACGATTCGAAAAATTATGCATTTAGTCCATTTTTAATGATTCTATTAGAAAACTAATGATTGTCGCTAGTTTTTATTTTATTTTATTTTTTTGGGATAATTACATAAAATCCTCCTGTGTTTTCATTTATCGACAAAAACCCCTCTTATATTTTAATAATATGCAAAAGGCCCCCTCATGTTTTGTAAAACACTACGCAAAACCCCTTTTTCGTTATTTTTGTACGAAAGGTGGGTTGCACGCGCTTTTTGCGCAAAAATGCATCTTTTTTTTATATTTTCTTTAACCTTTTTTGACTTAAAAAGACCTAAATACCCTTCTTTTTGTCTTATTTGGATCATTGTTTTTTAAACCTATTTTTTTACTTTTATTTTAAATTTTTTCTTTAATTGTGTTTAGATTAGATTAATTATATTTTAATAAATTATTAAATATATTAATATAAAATACTTAATAGGTATATAAAATTTTTATATTTTTAATACTTAATAATTTTATATTTAATAAGTATATAAAATTAATATTTTTAATATAAAGATAGATTTTTAGATCTGGGCGATGGTGGTCGCCTAGAGAAGGCGACCACCGTCGCCCATGTCTGAAGGGGCGACGGCGCGACACGACGAGGGCGTCGCGTCATCGTCCCTTTTAGATCTGGGCGATAGCGGTCACCCAGAGAAGTGGGCAACCGCCATCGCCCACGTCTGCGGCCGCCACTGAATTTTTTTATAATATATAATATTTATATATAATGTAATATTATATATAAATATATATAATTTTATATATAACTAAAAAATATATTTTAAATTGTCCAAATTTGGACCGTTCATTTTCATGTATTGAAGATAAATGATTCTGGTAACAAGGGCATAATGGGCAATAAAGGAAAATTCTTAACGCCGTTATGTACAACTGACGGAAATGGAGAATATGCAGTATTTTACAAAATACAGGGAATTTTTTGCATATTTTTAAAACACAAGAGGGTTTTTTGCAGATAAACGAAAACCCAGGGGGGTTTGATATAATTATCCCTATTTTTTTTCTTTCCATTTCTGGATAAAATTGCATTTTTTTATCCCATTGATTGGAAGGTGTTCATATATAGTTTCAAACTTTACATGCTTAGTATTTTGGTCTCAAATTTTTTTAAAAAAAATTATGCATATTTTATCCTCTTAGCAACGTAAAACACTTACTTGGTGCATATTTTCTCAATCCAGTGCAAATGCAGCTAGGGGTGGGAGTTTGGATTTGGTTATTTGGGTCCCGGCCTGATCCGAATGGGTTCAGGGTAGATCAGGTCGGGTAGTTTTATAACTTTTTGGTTTCGGATGACTCGAATCCGATTTTGAATCAATCAAGTCGGTAATCGATCGCTACAAGAAAAACTCTCAATAGCAACAAAAAAAATCAGCGTCGAGCTAATTAGCAAGTAAAATTTCCGTTGCTAATGCATTATTTAATACAAAAAATTTACTTGCTAATGAATTTAGCAACGAAAATTTACTTGCTAACAAATTTACCAACAAATTGTTTAAATATATATTATTAGCAACGAGAATTTTACTTGCTAATTAGCTCACCGCTGATTTTAGCAACAAATTTTTTTGTTGCTATTAAGCTATTTTCTTGTAATGGATAGAAAAATAGACACAATCGTGTTAATCGGGTAACCGATATTTAATTAAAAAAATAGTAAAACATTCAAATTAAAAATAAATAAAGAAAATATAATTATTTTATTGTTACTAATAAAATAGTAAAGTAAAAAAGAGAATGTATGAGTTGGTTGATCTACTTATCAAGTTATTTATATTAAGAATTTGATTATTTTGTCTATTAATTTGAATTAATTGTGATGTTACACTATTCTTGAATATTAATAAATTAATATCATAATTGATATCAAATTTTGTATAATATAATAAAAAAAATAAAGTGACACAATGCATACACATTACAATTTATAAGTATAAAGTTATCAAAAAAAAAAATGTTTTTAAATATTTTTCGTTGCTCCTGCTTTTCTTCACATTTAAATTACAAGAAAGAAAAAGAAAAAAAAAATCTAGGTATCCGATTTTGGTTTCCCGACTTCCACGGGTATCCCAATTTTATCAGGTTGGTGTCGGGTATCGAAATATACTACCCGATAAAATCGGGTACCCCACCCGTGCCCCCCCTAACTATACATGTGCTTGTCGCATGCAATAGTTGGGTGTAAGAAAGCTAGGCTTAGAGTCAACGCAGCCATGAAAGAAGAGTCTTGATATTTCTTGAAGTAAAAAGTGTGTTTAGCTGAAATACTTTACAGGGTATTTAAAGAGAGTAAAACAGCGATTAATTAACCGCTAACTAAAACCAACTTCCTAACCCTCAGCTAAACTAACTCTAAACCAATTAAACTGGAAAAATTCTAACTACTAAAGAAAGCGCACTCTCAAGCTGCAACTTTAGTAAAAACGCAAGTCAGTGCTGAACACCCAAAAAATAAGAACCAAAGTCGCAAGCTTCAGGCTTCTCAATAAAACGTGCAAATATAAAGGAAATTTCAACACCCCCCCTCAAGTTAGACTTGGTGTAAAATTGACCAAGCCTAACTTGGAAACAAAATTTAAGAAGGCTGGAGCTGGCAAAGCCTTTGTGAAGACGTCAGCTAACTGCAGCTTTGATGATACATGTTGAGGAGCCAAGAACCCAGATTTATACTTATCTCTAACGAGGTGGCAATCGATCTCAAGGTGCTTGGTCCTCTCATGGAAGACGAGGTTAGGTACAATATGGAGGGCTGCTTGATTATCACATAGGAAAGGTATTGACACACTAACTGGAACCTCCAAGTCTTGTAGCAGATTGAATATACATTCTAACTCACAAGTGGTGGAAGCCATACTGCGATATTCTGCCTCTCCAGTAGAACGAGATACTGTGTGTTGTTTTTTTGTTTTCCAAGAGATCAGGGAAAGTCCCAGAAATATGCACCACCCTGTTAAAGAGCGTCTTGTGTCGATGCAAGATGCCCAATCTGCATCGCTGTAAGCTTTGAGTTGTGTCTCTATCGCTCCAGGAAAGAACAAATCCTTTGTGGAAGTACCCTTCAAGTAGCGGAGCAGATGGTGAGCTGCATCCCAGTGTTGTTGACAAGGGGCCTTCATAAACTGGCTGAGTTGTTGTGCTGCATGCGAGATATCTGGCCGTGTAAACCCCAGGTATAAAATGCGGCCAATAAGTCTCCTGTAAGATTCTGGATGACGGATAGCTCCACCAGCCTCTGCAGTAAACTTTATGCCTATGGGTAATGGAGTAGTAGCAGCCTTGGCATGCGTAAGTCCAGCCTCCAGTATCAAATCCTTGATATATTTGGATTGAGTGACTGCAATTCCATGTTCTGATCTTGCAATCTCCAGCCCAAGGTAATATTTTGCTTCACCAAGGTCTTTGATGGTGAAGAGGTTGTTGAGGTAATCTATCACCTCCAGTATGTTGTCTTCGGACACCCCTGCAATTAGGATATCGTCAACATATACTAGTAGAGTTAATAATCCGGCAGGTGTAGATTTAGTAAAAAGACAGTGATCGTGTGCAGATTGAGTAAAGCCAAACGCTGCCATTTTTGTGGTAAACTCGGCATTCCACTGACAAGATGCCTGTTTTAACCCGTATAGAGATCTTTTCAACCTGCAGACATGATTTTTTGGCATATTGTACCCGTCTGGAGGCAACATGTATATTTTCTTCATCTAGGCTTCCATACAGAAAGGCGTTATTTCACGTCCACATGGTGCAAAGCCCAAGTTTTGGAGGATGCTACAGCCAGCAGCATTCGAACTATAACTACTTTAGCTACGGTGGAAAAGCTATCCACGTAGTCTATACCTTCGACTTGGTTGTACCCCTTCGCCACTAGTCTTGCCTTGTACTTGTCTACAGTCCCGTTTGACTTTACTTTGAGTTTGTAGACCCATTTGCAGCCTATGGCCTTTTTGTCCTTGGGAAGGGCTGTGATATCCCAAGTATCATTCTTGTGTAGCGCATCTAATTCTGTTTTCATTGCCTGTTTCCACTCACAGTGTTGATTTGCTTGTTGAAAATTCTGAGGTTCCTGCAAAGAAGTTAGAGAAGCAAGAAAACAGACATGTGCAGAGCTAAGACCAGTGATTATGGGAGAATTTGTGTGTGTGTGTGTAGGTGCAATGAAAATCCTGCATCCAGGCAGGTTTAGTGGTCACCCTACTGGACCTTCTTAGGTTGTTTCCAACCAAAGGTTCAGTGTCTGCTTCAGACAGTGACTCATTATTATTAAGCACAGAATGTTGAGTAATCTTTGTATCAGTGTTAATAGCTTCATTGTCTTCTATATTGAAAGGTAATGGACAGGTGACTGGATCAAGTTGCTGTTTATCATAAGGGAACACATCCTCATGAAAAACAATGTCTCTAGAAATGAGGAGGGTGTTGGAGCTAATATCAAAAACTCTATATCCTTTCTGTCTAATAGCATACCCTAAAAAGACACATTTTGTGGCCCTATGATCAAATTTTTTCTTATATGGTTGCACATTGGTAGCATAACACAAGCTGCCAAAAGTTTTCATATGATCATAATTAGGCAATCTATTATGCAAGAGTTCATATGGGGTCCTCCAATCCAAAACTTGTGAGGCGAGCCTATTAATGATGTATGTAGCAGTTAGTAAAGCTTCAGACTAGAATAAGCTATGCATATGCACTTGAAACATAATAGCTCTAGCAATTTGAAGTAGATGTTTATGCTTTCGTTCAACCACCCCATTCTGTTGGGGTATGTAAGTACAGGACCTCTGATGAATAATGCCTTCTTCCCTTATGAAATTTTGACATTCCAAACTTAGAAATTCATTACCGTTATCACTACGAAGCGTTTTAATTCTTTTGTTAAACTGTGTTTGTATCATTTTGTGGAATGTCTTCAAGATAGACAATGTTTGTGATTTGTATTTCATAAGGAAAGTCCAAGTGCTACGACTATAGTCATCAACCAAGATTAACATAATAACACAATTGGATAATGATGGCTGATTATAAGGTCCCCATATGTCCATGCGAACTAAGTCAAATATTTCAGCAGATTGTGTATTGCTAACAGGGAAGGATAAACGTTGTTGTTTTGCTAATGGACAAACCTCACACATATCAAAAGAAGCCTTTGTTTTATTCAAAAATGCAAGTGATTCATTACAACAGAAGATGTGTGGCCTAATCTTCTATGCCACACATTCATATCCAATGTACCAACAACTAGAGTTTGTTCAGGGAACTGTGTCAGAATATTTTCTATAGTCCGTGCTTTGAAGGAGCTCTCATCCAAAATGTATAGTTTCCTTATGAGCTTACCTACTGCTACACATTTACCATTCCTCTGGTCCTGCCAAACGCAATGTGAGGGATAGAATTTAAATTTGATGTGCAGTGTCACAAAGTTTATTAACTGAAAGTAGGTTAAACTTCAGGGTTGGCACATACAACACATTAGACAATTTTATATTATTTGGAAGCTGCACATCTCCTACAGTGTCTACTAATTGCTTAGAGCCATCAGCCAAGTGGATGTATGAATTTGTTTTATGTTTCTTTCCATGCACAAGAACTGAAATATCATTGCACATATGCGAGCTTGCACCACTATCAATAATCCATAAATTTGAGATTTTATGTATAGAGTTCAAGACCAACTTACCTGAAAAATCAGCAAACTCATTTGTTTTGGATTTCCCAGATGTGTCTGATTTTCCATCCATTGCCTTTCTTAATTCAATTCTGATTATTTCTGCAATGGCTTCTTGGTCCATCGCATTCTGGACAGATTCTTGGTCTGTGGTTTGGTTTGCTGTGGAGCTAAAAATCCTGCTGCTACTGGGGGTGGTGCTAGTGTTGAGGCTCCTTTTCTTTTTTTGTTCTATAAGGGTTTTATACCATTCCGGATATCCCTTGAGTTCAAAACAGATATCCTTTGTGTGCCCGTTCTTGCCACAATGTGAACAGAGCTGCCCTTTTTTCCCTTGAGAAGTTCTTTTCCTCCATTGTTCCTTGGTTCTTGGATACTCCATGGCTTGCATAGCCACATTTTGTGAGGAGTTTGAATATGCTGTACTGATTTCCGTTTGCCTTTCTTCCCTCAAGACCATTGCGTAAGCCTTTGCAACATTTGGTAGAGGTTCCAGCATCAAAATCTGTCCTCGAATCTACTCGAAGGACTCATTAAGTCACATAAAAAATTGCATTAGATGATCCCTTCGTTGTAGATTTGCCAGCTCCTTAGCCGCCCCACAACTACATGAAGGTGTGGCCATAAGACAGTTCAGTTCATCCCATAATTTCTTCAAATTCCCAAAATCCACAGAGACCGACATATTTCCTTGAGATGCTAATGCTATTTCCCTTTGAAGCTGATAGATCAACGGGCCATTACTGACCCCAAATCTTTCTTCACTTTCCAGCCATAATTCTCTTGCAGTATCTATGTATAAGAAGGAATCTACTATTTCCTTTGAGATGGTGTTGAGGATCCAAGTAATGACCAAGGAGTCAGCTTGAGCCCAAGATTCATAATCTTCAGAGTCTTCAGCAGGTTTAGGGTTCTTACCTGTGATGAAACCCAAATTCATTTTTGCCCTTAGGGCAAATTTGATCGATCGACTCCAAGTCATGAAGTTTTGGCCTGTTAAGACGCTGGAGATCAGCAAGCTCCCAATATTTTCATATGCTTGCATCCACAGGAGTTCCAGATCCGTGTCCTTCCCTTTGATTTCTTGTTTGGTGGGACTGGCCATGGCTGATTTGGAGGGATAATAAGAAGAAGATGCTATTGCCATTTGGTTCTAGCTATTTGTAGAAGAATTTGGAGAGGGAAACCCATCAGAGCATGGCTCTGGTACCATGTATGAAAGCTAAGCTTAGAGTCAACGCAGCCATGGAAGAAGAGTCTTGATATTTCTTGAAGTAAAAAGTGTGTTTAGTTGAAATACTTTACAGGGTATTTAAAGAGAGTAAAACAACAGTTAATTAACCGCTAACTAAAACCAAACTTCCTAACCCTCAGCTAAACTAACTCTAAACCAATTAAACTGAAAAAACACTAACTACTAAAGAAAGCGCACTCTCAAGCTGCAACTTTAGTAAAAACACAAGTCAGTGCTGAACACCCAAAAAATATGAACCAAAGTCGCAAGCTTCAGGCTTCTCAATAAAACGTGCAAATATAAATGACAATTTCAACATTGGGCACGAATTTTGCTCCAACCTTTTGGCCAAGAGAGAGAGAGAGAGAAAAAAAATCTACCTCCAGAGAACTTCTAGTTGCCATTAAAAAATAGTTCGACTTAATTTTTTTTGGTAAAAAAAATTAATAGAAGATATTTATGTTATTCAAGTTGATCTCCACTTATTAATTAATTTATATAATTAATGAAGATATAACAATAAATAATCTATTAATAATTAATCCAATAACTTGATTAATACTATAATTTTATTAGTACATGATTATTAAGTGCAAATATTAATATAATTCCAACTAAAATTTTAACTTAGTCTTTTGGTACTTTTCTCATTATCATTATTTACTCGAAGTGTAATAAAAGTATTCTTATACTTTTATATATCGTTATATATTTAAGTTACATTTATAAAAAAAATTAGCAACGATTGCACGCGGTCTCCGCACATAAAATCAAACTGAATGCAAGGGAAATTTTTTTCATTATTTTCCAATTGAGAGAAAATAAAAAGACGTAATACTTATCCATATTTTTTGAATTGTCTTTTCAAATAAAAAGGCATGCTAACGGCGATTGACAAATAATAATAAAAGAAGAATTTATAATTGAATTGTTAAAGTATACAATTCATTCTATATGCAAATTTTACAGCTTCCCAAATTTCATATGCAAGATAAACATTAATTCAAAGTTTATATTAGGTAAACTTTATTATTGCCTAACAATTAGGTATAGATAATTCGTTTCTTAAATAAACTTTATTGTTGCCTAACAATTAGGTATAGATAATTCGTTTCTTACATAAACTTTATTATTGCCTAATAATTTCATATGCAAGATAAATATTAATTTGATGTATAAATAAACTATATTAGGTAAAACAACAAGTAGCATAAAAATAAAAAAGTGATACGGTTAAATTGAATAAGTTGCAGTGAACATGTATCACGAAAAATATACAAAATATAACATGTGTGTAATGAAAAATAAAAAACGTTTCGCCATCCATGCATCAATCTTCTTTTAGTTAACTCAACTTCACCTAAATTCATTTTCCTAAACATAAATTATACAATCGGAACTTACGTCAAAATCATAGCATTCAATCATAAGACAATGTTCAACATAGTAACTTTTATCTATGATCTTTTGCGAACATCAAATTTGGGAAATTTTTTTTGAATACCACATTTTTTGTATAAACACCAGAATGATCATCAATGGAATCCTTTTTCACTAATACTTTAGTTGTTCTTTCTGAAACACCTCGTCATAGAGCACCATACAATTGTCACTACAGACATGATTCAACAGATAAATTCCAACATTCTGAATGGTTTGCACTTGAGATTTGTTAATTGTTAATTCAAAACTTCAGCGAATCGAATATTATCTGCGAATCATTTTAAAAGGTATTTTTGCATCTTCCGCACTCTTCAATGGATCCTTCGCAAAAATTGCCTAGCTAATATTCCGCTGCTATGAGATTTCTACCGAATCAACGGCATATAAATCTGGTTCCATTGCACAAACCAATCTTTGGATCTATATTTCTGAGGAGCATAATTGGAGAACCTTTCTTCAAAACCAACTTATGAGGTGGAAGATTTCTTGGTGAAATGGAAGTCAAAAACTCAGGTAGGTACAACAAGTGTATCATTAGGCACAAAGTCAAATGAATAGTATGTCAGTTCTTCACTTGAAAAAGCATTGATTGCTTTCTCATTTAAATTGTTCACGTTATCATTCAAAAAAGTTATTATTGCTGTGCTCTCCATATAATCTGTGACATACATATGCGAATTTAAATGGGGAAAAATCGTATTGATCAACTCATCAATTGAATTCTCGCATTCCCAATGCATAGCCATTGAATCTGGAATTCGTATCATGTCATTTCTGTGGTTGGTTCATCCCCATCACCAACTCAAAGTAGGAAATCAGAAAAGTGTGGATCATGTTGTGCCCTCATATTTTCAGTTAAATTAAGAACCTTCACATTGGACCATAAAGATGACTGAACAATGCTTGCATTTATAATGTGTGACTTTGTCCCATTGATAACAACAGGAAGAACTTGACCAAAGTCACATCATAAAATCATACCTTCCACCAAATGGTAGGTCTACTCCAAGCATGTCTATGAACATACGATCTACTGCTTCAAATGCTTTTCTATTGGCCATAGGCGCCTCCTCCCAAATTACGGTTGATGCTCGGTCTATTAATGCACATCAATATGATTGCTTACTAAAACGACACATTGACATTGACTCAAACTTGATTGGTATTCTAAACTTAGAATGTGCGGTCCTTCTACCAGGAAGCAGGTTCACAACAATACCAGATGTTGCAGTTGCTAACATAATACATTCATCATTTCTGAAATTTGCAAGTAATGCCCGATAGAAAGAAGTCTTTCCAGTTCCCCTTGGACCGTCCACAAAAAAATATAGCACTATACTTTTGTCTTATAGCTTGATTGAGAATATTAAAAGCGAATAATTGACCATCACTAAGAACTCTAGTGCAAGACAAATCATCCTTCGATATTGGGATTGAGAGTTCGTGTTCAATTAGATTGGAAATTGCCCTTAGATCTTCAAATCCTTCACTTATTTGAGGCAAATCAAACTCCTTTATACTTCTTTTGTGCTGCTGGAGAATATCATTTATATCATGGAGAAGCTTTTTCATGATATATAAATTATTAACATTACTCGAAGATGGATAATCTTCAATCATATGGGGATAAATCTCCTCCCATAGCCTTCTAACTCCACTGGGCTCATAATACAATAAAATTGTAGCAACTAACCTTCTAAATACAGAGGACATTCTGAAACCTCGAGCTTCAATGAAGCACTCTCTAATACTATTATCATCTTCAAGAAGGCCATGCTTTTCAGCTGATTGTTTAAAAGTTAGATAACGTACACCATCAACTATCAAGAGATAATCAAATGACTTTGGGCGTGTAACATGATTAAGTAGGAGTCGCAGATAAAACCCTTCACTCAACCGACCAATCACTTTTTGGGTTGTGCTCCTCTTTACCTATTTTCTCTCTGACGAAGGCCATCTATAGTATTTCGAAAAATCCTTTTACAAATACATATTTGGCTCTTGTCCTTCTAGGTATATTTTGAAGAACTCCAATAACATAGTCTGGGAATTCCTCTCTTCAGTTAATACATCCGAAATAGATCGATGACTATAAAATTGTTCTTGTTGCATATTAGAAAGATGAATGTGTAAGCGTATGACTAAAGGATATATTCGGCTCATTGGGAACTTAAATATTCTCCATAATGCCTCTAGCACACAAATCCATCTTCCATCCATTTATTGACTAATTTCATAAGTAGGAGCAGGTAGAACCTCAAATACAATACAATTTGGTCCTTTGTAACATATTTGTACCAATATTTGATACTTCTAATGTTGTTGCATATCTCAACATTTTATGTGGGAATCATATTTCAATAACAACCAAGGGTTGTAGTGAACAACCTAACCATTATCAACGACCACTTCCCCCTCATTGTCCAAAGCTACAAATTTGTGGTCATTGCATCGCCGGTAAATTGGATCTAAATCATTCCCTTGGACAGTACATTATGCGATGGGTTTAGGGTAGCCTTTCTTACAACTCATATTTTTCATGCATGGAGCATTAGGATTGTTTAGCCACATGGTCCATGTATCATGTGCTTAAGCACTGTAGCATACAATCACGAATATCAGGGCGTCTTCCAAGCTGACGAAAGGTCTTGATAAATGGGTTATGAGCATCCAATATATGCCTAATCTTTTTGATCAATTCAGGATCCAAACCACCACTTTCTTGTAGTCGATGTTCTAATTCGTTGTCAGTGTCATAAATAAAGATTTGTAAATACCTTGGCCGCACACCTGAAGGAGCAACAGAGACCTAATCCTATGGTATATTAACCCATCTACTCGAGAAGTATATATCCCTTGATTAAATGTTTCTAGATTTTCATCTAATGCGACACCCGTAGAAGTGAACGAAAATACATGATTGTAAGCACGTATATTTTGCCTGAAGATACGGCCTTCTGCAGACTCATCAGTAAAATGATTCAGCAATTGTATCGATACTAGCATTTTTGGAATGTCTATTTTAACCTCTTTACAATAGAAATCTTGTGTTTCACGACGAAAACAACTTACCCCGACAGTATGAGTAAATTCTAGGCGGTAGGAGCTCTAACTGACAAACATTGCGCAATGGGTCACAATTTCTTGCACAAGTATGGAAAGAATTTGTTCGAATTCTTCTTGCATTTCTTATGCTATTACCATATTGAGGTTCATCTCCAAAACGTGAACTTGAGGATAGGGCGGCTTCATCATTTCTGTTAGACATTAGAGCTCTCGAAGTAGATGCCTCAAATTGATTAGTAGGTGCTGATAAGAAGTTAGTCGGCATGGGAATTTGGCAGAGAGAAACTCTTCCAACAATTTTATTTAGGTTGGAACCTAATGCAAATTTTCAGTAAAGGATAAATTTTCAAACATATTATCCATATATATATATATAAAATTTATTGAAACTTTGATAAATGAAAAGAAATGGTGTAATGTCTAACATACTCGAGGCTTCAGCATGTGAAGGTTATTTGACATTGATTATCATCATTTGACACTGTTGTAATTGGTAACGGTATTGAGCGAGATAAAAGAACTGCTCTCTCAGTTGTGGTGATAGGGTTGTTCGCTGCTAGATCCATGAAGAAATACTACTAACTTTATAATTTATATTCAGGAAAAAAAAAAAACATAGTAGTAAAAGATTGTAACTTTAACAATGTGAAATAGATGACTTAGATACGACCAGTAACTAATTGTGAATCAGTGGTATTTGACATGCATTGCCAAATGTCAAACGTGAACAATTTTCAATTCTTTCTCCTGAACGTATGACAATATTGGCATTATTGGCTCTTCCTAATCGATAAAGTTCTCATATTCTAGCATTCTATGCTTGGCGTTCTTCCAGGGTCATCACTTGTCTCCTTTCTCTTGCGCGAGTACGATTAATTTCTCTTTGATGCTCTGAAAATTGAAAATATTCAAAATAAATTTTTTATTACAATAATTATATTAATTAGCAAATATAATGAATTTAGTACTTCAATCCGTACGGGTACTATCTGTATTTGCTTGTCTTGGTGCATTATTATTAGCTCTTTGTACACATTGTTGATGATATTGTTGTCTTCTTGCAAGATATGCATCTCGCTCTTCGTACTTATTTGTTCTCTTCCATCTCTAGCACGAATACGATATCGTTCTCTTCTTTGCTCTGCTTTAGCCATGACATCTTCAAAATTATTGGCAATCCTTGCAAATCCATTTACTGATTCACTGTCAAAAGAGACAAAAGTAAGATAATCTATATCTATACTATTTATAAAAGGAACAATACAATTATAAAAATGAAGAGGATTTATAGGCGCAAAATAATAGTTTTGATACTAATACACCAAATTATTGAAAACTCTTTCAAGCTTTCCATATTTTTATAAACTCCCATTTCTAAATTTCGAGTTAAATCATTCATAATACGATTTAGCATAAAACAAAACAAATAAAATTATTAATTGTGAAGGAGCAAGGTACAACATTAGCTTTTTAAGCACACTTGAATTTGAAGAATATGCAAGGTTTAGGTATCTTGTTTTTTTTTTTTTTCTTTTTATCAAAAATCAGTATTGATTAAGTCAATTTGAAAACCTTAAATTCATCAAGCAGTTTATTACACAAACCAAGTCTATATGTATCACAACTCCTTATTATCCAATTGGATACAATTCCCTTTTATTCCAATATATATTCTAAAGAAAAATGAAAATTCTTAAAGAATATAAAATGAACAATTTGAAAAACAAACTGTATTTGGTATTCTAAACAAAAAGTAATTTTTTAATGCAAACTTGAAGGAATACCATTTTCTTCTCTTTGGTGGCAAGAATCAATTGTCAAGGCCAAAGATTTGAAATGTTGAACATTTAACTTAGCACCATTTACAGAAATAAATGGGTTCCAACTTCCAAGTTACAATCCACTTCTCATTTCGAATTATATACACGCAGGAACTGCGTGCCCAACGGCTAGTTTTAAAAACACATGGAGGTAATTTGATTTTTTTTCAGAGGGGGTATTTTGCATATTACCCATATCACAGGGGGGATAGCTTACATGTTTTCTCTTAGAAATTACTGCTCGTAAAATTATTTTTTGAAGATAATTATGGAAAACAATATAACAGTTATAAATGTGTTACATTGCAATATATATGAGAAAATAAAAAAAATATATATATATGTTGAGAGTGGGATTTGAAGCCATAACCTTTCAGACCAAAACCTTAATCTGGCTCCTTAGACCAACTCGGCCATCTCAACTTTTGTCTTTCAAGTTATTCTACTTGTTAATTGGAAATAAAATTTAGAGATCAATGTGTTACATTCAACTAAAGCCAAATCAGATATTTAAAAATATTAGGAGGGTGTTTAATTAAATTTTTTTAAAACATCTTATAAATTTCTACATCTTATAAGATGGTCTAGAAGCTTATAAGATGTTGTATCTTATTTAAAAATATGCTTCTAAAGCATTTGGATAAAACAAGATGTTAATATCTTATAAGATGTTAGGGTGCTTGACATAATAAAGTCTTTTATTGGTAAAATGATCAAAAAGGGCATGATACTATTATAATCAAATAAGTCGTTATTTCTTGACATATTTTGTATTTAAATATTTTTAAAAATAATTTCATAAAAGGTACACATTAGTTTAGCTTCAAATAAAAAATTATAATTAGATAATTATTTTTACAAAAATAAAAAAAAATGACTATTATGACCTAAAGTTTTGAATATAAAAAAGGATTAAAGGCAATTTTGGTCCTATAACTATACCCTATTCTCATTTTAGTCCTTTTTCTTTTTAGGATTCCAAAAAGTTTCTATAACTTTTTAATTGTCACGATTTTGGTTCTCGTTTTGTCGGAATTTTTTCAAAGTTGCCAGAAATTTCTGACGTGGCATCTTAAATTGGAGGAAGTGATTTTATTGGTTGATTATGCATGACATGGCAATTGCATGACCTTAAATATAAAAAAATATTATTGTGGCATTAGTAGCAATGTCACCCAAATGTTAATATATATGCACAATTATATATATATAATATATATCTCATATAATATATATTCATATACATTCATAAGTCCCCGTCGCCGCCAATTCTCCGGGCGACGACAACTGTCGCTCAGAGAGGAAAAGGGGGCGACGCCATTGCGCAACACAAAAGCATCATCACTCAGAAATGGGTGTTGCCGTCGCTAGCCTTAGCGACGGCGACTTCCACTGGATTTGAGTGACTGCGGTTGCCTAGAAAAGAAAGGGGCGACAATAGCTCACCCTAAATCTGGGTGACGGTGGTTGCCCAGAGATGAAAACAACGTCTCCATCGCCATTGCCGCTGAGGCTGCGGTGCCTTTAGGTATGTGTGTGTATATATATATATATATTATATGATACATATACTATGTACATATAATTGTGTATATATATATTTTTTATTTACAATAAGTAAAAAATTTTAAATTTTTTAAAATCTATAAATAATAAAAAGTATTTTTTCATTTTACATGAATATTATTAATAATAATTTTTCATTTGTGTATTTTGACATTTAATTAATATATTTTATCAATATATTTAAATTTAAATAATATTTGAATTAGTTAATAATATATAATTGGAAGAGGAAAAAAGTATTATTTTTATTTTTTTAGAAAATGAAGAAAAAAATAATTTTTTTATAATTAATACTACGTCAATATATTTTTTATAATTAAAACCATGCAATTTCTATGTCATGCATAATCAACCAGTAAAATCACTTTCCCAATTTAAAGTGCCACATCAAAAATTTTCGGCAACTTTGAAGAAATTTTGGTGAAAGGAGGACAAAAATCGTGACAATTAAAAAGCTACATAATTATGTTGGAACACTAAAAAGATAAGGGATTAAAACGAGAATGGGCTATACTTATAGGGCCAAAAATGCCTTTAATTCTAATATATATATATATATATATATCATGGTAATCGGATATTAATATATATGTTGACATTAAAATTTTGGAATAAAATACCAATTAATAAGCCCAAATAAATTGGCTAATAATTGGGTTCCAAAATAAAAGTTCATATAAATTTGGGTTTGTCGTAAAGAAATTAAATTCATAAGCCATATTAAATTTGGGTCTTGTTTATGTTTATGAGTCAATCTAGAATAAAATAAATTTGTTATTTTGGATTGGCTAAATTGGGTCGGATACATGTTCAAATGCAGTCTGTCAGAAGACTAGTCCATGTCAAACCCACGGTGATAAAACCCAATGAAAGTGGGCCCAAACTATTGTAGCCCTACTCATGCCTATAAATAAGGCCCTTCATCAATCAAGTCAAGAGAATTCCATCAAGCATTGGAGACAACACAAGACAAGAAGTCGCTCCATATGACAAAAAATTTAAAGGGATCCAAGTCCAAAAGCCCTTTGCCACAACGAAGCTCTTCAACCGCGAAGGTTCCAAGTCTTCCTCGACATCAAATCCTTCAAGGCCTTGATACTAAATTTCAAGATACCGCGTAGTTTGCTCCACAAATTCGGAGGAGATTACGTATCAACATCCAAGAACAAGCGTGAATCCCTTGGATCAAAATTTGGAAAGAGTAATCGGGGGGTTACATTTACCATAGAGATTGTATCCACTTTTTATTTTAAATCAATAAAATCATTTGTCTATATTTTTTCTTGTCTCGTAATTTTTTTTGCATAAACGAAATTTTGTGTGAACAAATTTCTGGCACGCCCAGTGGGACAATCTCTACCCCTCATCTCTTCCTCCTACATTGAGGTTCAAGTCATCACATCTAAACGCTCAATGGCGCCCAAGAAGGATCAAGTCACCGTCAACGCCACTAGCACCGATCAATCCTCCACTGGGGGCAAGATTGTTGACACGACCCCTTCAGACGGTTCAAACTTGACAAGTCATACTGAGATCAACTCCAAATTCACGCATTTTGTTGTCCTCCCCCCCAAGATGGCAGTCGCGACTACAATGGAGGAACAACTAGCACAAATGGCCGAAGCCATCGCAAATCTCCAAAAGATCGTCGAGGAAAATGACCTCCAAATTGCCCAATTGATGAGTGACTAAGAGCACACGAATGTTGAAGAAACCAAGGACAGTCATAAGCATGCCTCCTCAAACCATGTTGAAAGCGAGAAGCAAGTGGATAAAGCACCACTGACGCATGACTTCATGCAAAAGTCTACACATCCTGAAACATCTATTGCTACATGGTCAATTCAACAATTGCGAGAAATGATCGCCAACACCATCAAAGCTCAATATGACGGAATGACCCAAAGCTCGCCCACGTATTCAAAACAGTATACAAAGCGTATCGACACATTGAGGATGCCCATGGGATACCAACCACTGGAACTGAAGATGGAGAACATGAAACCTCCATCATCACAAATCAAAGATACGGTCTCGGCCTCACAAATGATAAATCCATGAAGACGATGCTTCTTGACGCATGAGCTTAAACTGCATGTTGCTCCATGATGCATGAACCTAAACTGCATGTTACTCCTAGCCCGCATGAGTATAAACTGTGTAGGGCATCCCTCCTGTTAAAAAAAAAATAGAAAAAAGGGGGAGATGAAAAGAACATTCAAGTTCCTTGAACTACATTTTGACTTGATCCCTTTACCGGGTACGTAGATAGCTTAGATTTATTTTCAAGTGCAGTCATATCCTTAAACAAGGTAGGTTTATCTTAAAGTTAGCCAAGTTTGTTTGTGAGCGTAAAACATTCGTGAAATTGCAGTCATTCATATTCAATGGCAATAAGAAGAAATAAAGCCAATGCTCAATCAATGCACAAAGAGAATTTTAATAAAAAAATGAAAGTCATTTTATTACGTGATATTTGTTTACATTGAATGGCAATGAAGAAACAAAAGAGGAAAAAAAAGTGATGAATGCTAAACACTAAGGCAGATAAGTCGGAAGCTGTCAAGTCCTCTTCAAGAAACACTTCCATCTTCTTCGACACCTCTGTTGTTTCTAGACGAACACGAGGTACCTTCAAACGGAGGTTTATTCTCTCTCTTGGAGACCAAGCCTCTTGAGGTTGGACAAGCTCTATTCGAGTTTTTGGCAAGGGTCTTCTAGCTCAAGTAGAAAAGGCTTCTCATCAAGTGCTTCACAGCTTGGGGGCAATGATCAATGTCAACAAGTGGAAGTGTTGAAGGTCATTCGAGTATCGAAAAGCGGCTTTCGCTCAAGAAACTCGTGAAGAAGATATCGCCTGAATGGAGGTCCACCTAATCAGAGGCGTGCATGCTGTCTGAATCCTTGGGAAGCCAGTCGCGCACCAAAAGTAAAGACTCATGACTTCATGGTACGAAGGGCTTAGAAGCGTTATCGCCTAGCAACTCCTCAAAAGAAAAGATGACCTCGCCGTTGAACTCTTCGCCTACAAGCAATCATGAACATTCAACATCGTCTAACAACTCCTTTAAATGATGGAAGGCAAGACGTCACAGAAGGCACCATAGCTCGAGAAAAACTTGAAGGATGCCATTATAGCGATGCAGGTGAAAAGAGACGTGAATGGTGGCATGGATCTCGACTTCGTGAAGAATGCTTGCACAATGGCCTCGCTCGCGGGTGCACATGAAGAGAAATGCGCGAATGGTGGCATGGATCTCAACTTTGTGAAGGATGTTTGGACGATGGCCTCGCTCTTTTATAGTGAGGATCTTATTACGGATGCACATAAAAAGAGACGCGCGAGCGGCGGCATGAATCTCGACTTCGTGAAGGATGTTTACATGTTGGTCTAGCATGTCTTTCATGAAAAGAAAAGTGTTGCGGAACTTGGACAGCGGAATACTCCATGAGCCCCGTCGATGATGCAGTGACGACTCGGAAGTGCAAACTTAATGTCGGTTTCAACGTCATGAAAAGTAGGATTTTCCACCAAGACCTTGGATTGGGACGAAGCATTGGAGCGGGAGTCGAGTGCCTCTCTCATCGCCTCTTCAAACCGCCGGTGGATGCGCATGACTTGTGCGAAGATCGACCCTTGGATGGTTGAACGATGTCACTCGGCCATGGACGTATAGGTTGTCCTTGCCACTTCAAATGATGGTGCGTGGGAATGGCTTGCAATGATCTTCAAAGCTAATCTAGAAAAAAAAGGAAGAGTCCGTGAAATTTCAAAAAAAAAAGAGAGAGAGAGAGAGAGAGAGAGAGAGAGAGAGAGAGAGAGAGAGAAAGTGAGAGGTTTTCCCTCTAGCCGAGCAAGAAATGAAATGGCTAGCTACAACACTATTTTGCATCAAGGATGACGACAAGCTTGGTTTCCAGAATTTCGACTAATTGCCTTCACATATCTTCTCCAAATTTCAAGTAGTGAAGCAGAAGTGGGAGCATTGACATATTCAGGAGTTCAAGAACCCTCAAATTAATCACAAATTTCATACAGAGAAGAAAAAGAAAGAAAAGGGTGTTCCAATGGAGGTAATCGCCAAGCTACACTTTTATAACATCCTCCTTGAATATGGATTGGAAAGTTCAACATTCATGGAAAAGCTTGGAGGGTGAAGTTTTGAGAAAAATATAAAATTAATGATTAATTTCCATCATGGGATTGATTACATGCAAATATCTTTTCTAAAAGGAAAGAAATTATTGCTGAAGCATGAAAAGATGTCCACCCTATTGTCATTCATCATGTTAGGAGCAAGAATCTGTCGAGGCTGGTGCATGAAGACTAGAACTTGGTGGGTTTGAGAAAAGGAAAATATGTTCACTAGGGGTTTGCTCGACACTGGGAAATTGTTGAAGTTGGTGCAACTCCATCAAGCTCAAGCTCAACAGCTTGCTGGTTTAACATGGAAGGGGCTGAGCATCCAAGCCTGGAACACGTTGAGGAGGCTTTAGATGCTGGTTAGGTTATTTGGTTACAAAGGCGTGTTCACGCTTTTCTTAGTTTGCATTTTATTTGCTGTAACACTTTGTACAGATGGGTGCCTAGTCATTTATTCCCCAACCGATTGGGCCACCTGGCTTGCTAGATGGTTATGGTAGTTAGACGGTTGACGTGCTGAACTCATGTATATATAGGGTTTCTTCTTCAGCTCAATACATATACGAAATTCCTGAAACACTTCCATCATCATTCCTCACAAAATGTTCTCCATTATTGTTCTTATGCGCAGCTACACTCTGAAATTCAACATGGTATCAGAGCCTTCGATCTGAAGGTCTCTGTATACCTGTGGGCTTCACAGTGTGTTGATAGTTCTTCGATCGTGGTTGCCGGTGTAATCACTGGTCAGGACGCGGAGTCATGGCAGAGGTTGCAGTAACTGAAGGTGAGGTTGGACGCAGTACTGAGGATGCGTCTCAGTCTGAGAAGGATGGTTTATTCATACATGCTTCTGAACACTCAAGATTGACATTGACCTCGTCTCCCTTAGACGGATCCAATTATCTACTATGGAGCCGTGGTGTTTATGTTTCTCAGGGAATGAAGATGAAGGTCGGCTTCATCGACTAAACTTTTCCAAGGCCTACCTATGGATCGACGAACTTTGAACAAGGGCGTCGTGTTGATCTCATGGTAACTTCCTGGCTGTGGAATTCCATTTCAAAGGAGATAGTGGAGGCTTTTATGTATGCCTCCTCTTCTAGAGAGTTATGGTTATCCATCAAAGCATGATATGGTTGGAGCAATGGTCCGATGATTTACAGACTCCAACGGAAAATATCATCGATTTCTCAAGGAGATCTAGATACTACTGCTTACTTGACGAAGGTGGAGATATTATGGAATGAGCTCTCATGTTTAGCCCCGTTTCCCAAGTGCACATGTGGTGGATGTAGGTGTGGAGTGAATCAAGCCATTACAGAACGCATGCTCTCGACACAGCTCATGCAGTTCCTTATGGGGCTACACGAAGTGTTTGACAGTGAGAGGAGCCAAATACTGATGATGGATCCTCTCCCTGACATAGAGAAGGCCTATTCTATGATCTACGCAGTGGAGAAGCAAAGGTCAGTACAAGTAGAATTAACAGACTCCTCCAGCCATGCGGCGTTTCAGGCTTCACTAAAGGATCAGAAGAGAGAAGGCAATGATAGGTTTGGGGGAAAGAAGAAGCCATATGTGGACAAGAAGGGGATGATCTACGCAAAGTGCAATAAACCTGGTCATAAGCAAGAGACTTGTTTTCAAATACATGGAGTGCCGGACTGGTACAAGACCATGGTTGAGAAAAAGAAAAAGGGGCAAAATGTCAAGTCTCTAGCAGCAAATGTTACTGAGAAGAATGAACTAAACGTGGACAATTCAGCAAATAACATGAGCACTTTGGTGTCAGAATTGCTGAGATTGGTGAAGAACAACAACACACCTTCTGATCCTGTTACTAATTTTGCACATTTCGCAAGTATGGATGAGGATTTTGCAGGTAATGCTTGCATTACATCTATTTTTGATTTATGCTACTGGATCATTGATAGCAGGGCCACTAACTATATATGTGCATCTATTGCTTTATTTGATTCCTACTCCAAAACCCCCAGTCCGCAATCTATACACTTGCCTGATGGTTCTAGCAGAACTGTTCTATACACTGGTTCTATTCAGTTAAATGACTATGTAACACTTCACAATGTGCTTTATGTACCTGAGTTTTCAGTCAATTTAATCTCAATCAGTCAGTTTTGTAAAGGCAATTTGTACTCTTTCATGCTCACTGATCAAAGCTGCATCTTGCAGGACCAAGTAAGTAAACAAATTCTGATTAAAGGGGATCTGAACAAGAAGCTCTATACATACTGTCATCAATACATTCTAGCCAATAAACTGCCTTGTGTAATAGATAGATGAAGGACAAGTGGATCCGCCCGGGAGCGCGAGCGAAAGCGAGAAAATCAAAAAACATAAAATTGAATCGTATATAAGGTGAAATCCCAAGGGGTGTACCATTGGGTGCTCAACCGGGCGTTCGATGTAGGATATGTTAAAGTTAAAAGCATACTTATAACACATAGGCCATAGATGAAAAAGAAGGTTAAGATCTACTAAAGCGTAATAATCGTTACCTTGTAGATTTAACGTGTGCTTGGCTACTAGCGCTGTTCCCTTTTTCCGGAATGCTCACAAATCCAAACGTATGGATTCTTGAAAGGTGATCCACACCACACCGGAAGAAACTCATGTTCTCCTTTCTGGAAGAGAATGGGTTTAAAAAGGAATCGGTTTAAGAGAAGAACACTATGGATTAGTATTCTCTTAAACCTACTTTGTTCTTCTTCTTGATTCAAAATCAAGTGAAGAACACAAGTGAAAAAAGGGGGAGATGGCCGTGTGAGAGAGAGAGAGGAGAGGGCCGAATTTCTTCTTCTTTTTCCTAGAAAAAGATGAATTATGATTCACTTATGCTAGGTGTTGTATATACTCATATATATACATAATTAATGTGATTATTGAAATGTGTCTAGGTTCATCTAAGGATGTCTAGATACATTCCAAACAATCACCATTAATTCTTCAATCAAGCCTACCAAATTTTATTGTATGATCAAATCATACCAAAAGGGAAGGGCTTGATTGGAGTTGATTTGTCTCTTTCCAAAAGAGATAAGTCAACATACCACCTTGTATCAAAACATGGCTGATTTTGCTCCCTCCAAGGGAGCATTTCGGCCATGTCTAATTTGGGAAAAAGTCCAACTTCTTCCTATTCTAAAATGAGAATTATTTCTCTTCTCAAGTCAAATTTAACGGACCGGGTTTTTATCGTAATCCAATTATGATGAACCCGACATTAAATCCAATTTAATGTCTACTTAAATTATTCCCGTTGATCTTTTAATCCAATTAAAAAGATCCAACTTCTCAACTTTCCATATTTAATCGAAAATCCAATTTACCGATTAAACAAGGGCTCGATACAATATCGGCCCGTCCATCCAATGGACTTTCCCTTAAATAATCCAATAACTTATTTATCCTTCGAGATTGACTCCAAGTCAATCTCTCAACCTCCTCGGTGATTTGTGTGTGACCCTTTAGGTTCACCCTCAGCTAGACTTGGGCCCGTGTCCCACAAGGACCCGTTACCAGGGGTGGCCGTCTAGAAACGGTCCATGGCACTAGAGACTAGGTGAATTGGCGTGAACATTTAGGCCCCAATTCCATACGGGTACGGCCCTTCCGTCTACCATCCGCTGCCTTAGTCTAGGGTACAGAATTGGGCATCGGTTCCCATCCTTGACTAGGCATCTATGCTTAAAACTCGAGACTACGTATGCTTCATTGCGTCGATACAGGAAACCATTCCCTGTTCGACCAACTACTGTGGCCACAGCTTTAAATAGCATGAACGTGTCTCCGAGTGCATAGGAGATACCTCTGTCACATATTGACAGGGGACGGATCCTCTTTTTGGAATCCACCGTCCTCGCTACACATTCCGACTGCACTGGACAAGGCTTATGATGATCATCTTATAGAATGATCACCTCTCGCCAGATCCAAGATGCAGTCGTCCTGTGCACGCAACTACCATGATCCCTCAAGTCTGAGGACTACTCCCGTACTATCGGAACCAGAGAAATCCAATCATACTGACCAAGCCTCCAAGGCTTCCATATGATGATCCCCGCGAGTTAGTCCCCCAGTCGACCAACCCATCAAGATCATGTAGGCGTCCCACGCCTGTCGCCGATGAAACACGGCACTCATCCAATGAACACGACTCTTGATGCAAGTCTCAATAGGACTCTCGATGCCCGTCTCGAGGTCCTCGACTTGGAACGTTTTCAGACCCAACTCTAAATCAGTTGGTTTCATGACCACCATCCAATGCGTGGCCCAACTGCCCGAGTTGTTAACCGTGGTCTGTAGGCTTTGTTGCGATATAAGGAAAATACCGTTTTAACGAATGTGAAATGAGCGCAACAAAGTAAGCACCAAAAGTGACGAATACTCATTTTATTCATCACATGATAATATTACTTTTACATCGAGTTGTATAATAGGTTACAAATCGCCAAACCTATTGGCTTTCTGGTTACCTATTCTAACAATCTCCCACTTGACCTAAAGCCAATCATCCATTGACCTCAAACCCATCTTATCCAGATGCTGAGTGTGGGCAACTTGCGACACGGGCTTAGTAAGTGGATCTGCTATGTTTTTTGCGGAGCTGACTCGGTCCATCGAACGTCACCCCTACTAACTATCTCTTTGAGCGGATGGTACCATTTGAGAATATGCTTGGATCGGTGATGAGATCTCGGTTCCTTTGCTTGCTATTGCCCCGTTGTTATCGCAGAAGATAACTACTGGCTCAGCGATGCTAGGTACTACACCCAACTCTTGGATATAGCTCTTCATCCAAACCGCCTCCTTAGCAACTTCCGAAGCTGCTATGTATTTAGACTCTGTGGTGGGAGTCCGCCGTGGTAGCCTGCTTGGAACTCTTCCAAGCAACCACGCCACCATTAAGTCTGAACACATAACCAGACTGAGACTTGGCATCATCGTCATCCGACTGGAAGCTAGCGTCGCTATAGCCTTCCAGTATCAACTCTCCACTGCCGTAGATCAAGAACATGTCCTTAGTCCTTTTCAGGCACTTTAGGATGGTCTTGACTACACTCCAGTGTGCCTCCCTGGCACACGAATGATATCGACTAGTTACGCTCAAAGCGAAAGCCACATCAGGTCTAATGCACTGAACAACATACTGTATACTGCCTATGGCTGAACCATAGGGGATGTCCAACATCCGTTTAAGCTCCTCATCAGTCTTGGGAGACTGCTTCTTGGACAACTTAATTCCATGCCTCATAGGAAGGAATCCTCGTTTTGAGTTCTCCATATGGAATCTCTTCAAGACTTTCTCAATATATGAGGACTGGGTCATTCCTAACATCCTTCTAGATCTATCCCTGTAGATCTTGATGCCAATGATGTAGGATGCCTCGTCCATATCCTTCATGGAGAATTGTGCTGACAACCAAGCTTTAGTGGTACCCAACATCTTAGCATCATTCCCAATGAGAAAGATGTCATCCACATAAAGCACCAGAAACGCAACTGAGCTCCCACTGATCTTCTTGTATACACAAGGATCGGAATCGTTCTTGATGAAATCATATCCCCGTATGACTTCATCAAAACGTATGTTCCAGCTTTGGGAAGCTTGTTTGAGGCCATAGATGGACCTTTGGAGACGGCAGACCTTCTTCTCTTCTCCAACAGTTGTGAAAACCTTCCGGCTGATCCATATAGATCTCTTCTTCTAAGAAACCGTTGAGCAAGGTTGTTTTCACGTCCATCTGCCATATCTCATAGTCATACCATGCTGCTATGGGAAGCAGTATCCGAATGGACTTAGCCATTGCTACAGGCGAGTAGGTTTCCTCAAAATCGACCCCGGGTCGCTGAGTGTAACCTTTCGTCACAAGCCTGGCCTTGAAGGTTGTAACCTCCCCGTCAGCTCCAAGCTTATGTTTGTAGACCCATTTACACCCCACGGGTTTTACCCCTTTGGGTGGGTCCACTAGGGTCCAAACCTGATTTTGTACCCATTGAGTCCATCTCGGATTTCATGGTCTCAAGCCACTTATCCGAATCGATGTCCAACATCGCTTCTCCGTACGTCTTTGGATCATTATCCAACTGACCGGTCGGGCCCAGAAATCCATACCTATCAGGTGCATGGGATACTCTGGTCGACCTACAGAGGACTAGAAATTATCAGTGGGAACTATTGGCTTAGATGTCACTACCGCCTCATGGGGTACCTCACTTGATTCCTCAAGGAGTATCTCATCGCGTTGACTATCCGATGGAAACCCTTTTCCAAGAACACTGTATTTGCGAGATAAAACCTTTTGCTCGGAGGGATATAGAAATAATACCCCGCAGTTTCTTTCGGATAGCCAATGAACCTGCATAAACTAGACCTCGAGTCCAGTTTATCTCCCACTAATCTCTTGACATATGCGGGGCAACCCCACACTTTCAAGAATTTGCAGGAGGTAGGCTTGCCATGCCATATCTCATATGGCTTCTGGGATATCTTCTTAGATGGCGCCAAGTTCAAAACTTTGGCCGCTGTCTCAAGAGCGTATCCCCAGAAGGAAAGAGGGAGTTCGGTAAAACTCATAATGGATCGGACCATGTCCAACAAGATCCGATTCCTCCTTTCAAACACACCATTAAGCTGTGGTGTTCCAGGAGGGGTCCACTGAGAGAGAATCCCATTCTCTTTTAGATAATTAGTAAACTCACCACTCAAATACTCTCCACCTCGGTCCGGCCGAAGGACTTTGATCTTTCGACCAGTTTGGTTCTCTACTTCAAGTTTGTATTCCTTAAACCTTCCAAAGGCTTCAGACTTGTACCTCTTCAGGTAAACATAACCATACCATGAGTGATCATCGGTAAATGTTATGAAGTACGAGTACCCACCTCTAGCCTGAGTATTTAGTGGGCCACAGACATCCGTATGGATCAAATCCAATAGACCACTAGCTAGCGTGCTTTGTCCAACAAAGGGTTTCTTGGTCATCTCTCCCTTCAGACAAGATTCGCAGATCGGTAGGTTGTCCAAATCGTCTATTTCTAGACTCTTTGAGTCCACCAACCTTCTTATCCTATCTTTAGAGATATGACCTAACCTTGCATGCCATATCTGTGCATTATTATGATCATCATATTTTTGTTTGTGTTCTGCAGTCATAATCCAATTAGACTGTTGAAGTATGTACAGACCGTTGATCAATGTACCAAGCAGATGAGAAATACCATCTTTAATAATGAAAAAGCCGTTTTTATTGATGGTAAATTCAAATCCCTCCTTATCAAGGACCGGGATGGAACAATGTTCTTAATCATGCTAGGTACATAGAAACAGTCGTCTAGTACAATCCTAATATAACTATTAATGGCTAACTACATTGACCCTACGGCTTCCGCAGCAACGGCCTTGCCATCGCCTAGCCTCAGGATCATCTCATCCTTGGTTAGCCTTCTGCTTCTTTGCAGTGCCTGCAAATCATTGCAGATGTGAGCACCACACCCGATTGTTGGAATAGGTGACCAGAAAGCCAATAGGTTTGGCAATTTGTAACCTATCCGACAACTTGATGTGAATGTAATATTATTATGTGATGAATAAGATGAGTGTTCGTCACCAAATGGTACCTTCTTTGTTGCGCTCATCTCACATTTGTTAAACCGGTGTTTAACTTATATTGCAACAAAGCCCACAGACCAAGGATAACAACTCGTGCAGTTGGGCCACGCATTGGATGATGGTCATGAAACCAACTGATTAAGAGTTGGGTCTGAAACGTTCCAAGTCGAGGACCTCGAGACAGGGCATCCAGAGTCCTATTGAGACTTGCGTCAAGAGTCGTGTTCATTAGATGAGTGCCGTGTTTCATCGGCGACAGGCGTGGGACGCCTACACGATCTTGATGGGTTGGTCGACTGGGGTCGAGCCGACTGGACTGACTCGCGGGGATCATCATATGGAAGCCTTGGAGGCTTGGTCGGTATGATTGGTTTTCCCCGGTTCCGATAGTACGGGAGTAATCCTCAGACTTGAGGAATCATGGCAGTCGCGTGCACAGGACGGCTGTATCTTGGATCTGGCGAGAGGTAATCATCCTGTAAGACGATTATCATAAGCCTTGTCCAGTGCAGTCGGAATGTGTAGCGAGGACGGTGGATTCCAAGAAGAGGATCCGTCCCCTGTCAGTATGTGACAGAGGTATCTCCTATGCACTCGGAGACACGTTCATGCTGTTTGAAGCTGTGGCCACAGTGGTTGGTCGAACAGGGAATGGTTTCCTGTGTCGACACAATGAAGCATACGTGGTCTTGAGTATTAAGCATAGATGCCTAGTCAAGGATGGGAACCGACGCCTAATTCCATACCCTAGACTAAGGCCGGGAGACGATAGACGGAAGGATCGTACCCGTACGGAATCGGCGCCTAAATGTTCACGCCAATTCACCTAGTCTCTAGTGCCATGGACCGTTGCTAGACGGCCACCCATGGTAACGGGCCCTTGTGGGACACGGGCCCAAGTCTAGCTGAGGGTGAACCTAAAGGGTCACACACAAATCACCGAGGAGGTTGAGAGATCGACTTGGAGTCAATCTCGAAGGATAAAATAAGTAATTGGATTACTTAAGGGAAAGTCCATTGGATGGACCGGCCGATATTGTATCGGGCTTTCATTTAATCGGTAAATTGGATTTTCGATTAAATATGAAAAGTTGAGATGTTGAGACGTTGGATCTTTCAATTGGATTAAAAGATCAACGGGAATAATTTAAGTGGACATTAAATTGGATTTAATATTGGGTTCGTCGTAATTGGATTACGATAAAACCCGGTCCGTTAAATTATACCCGAGAGGAGAAATAATTCCTAATTTGGAATAGGAAAAAGTTGGACTTCTTCCCTTAATTAAACATGGCCGACATGCTCCCTTGGAGGAAGCAAAATCTGCCATGTTGCATGCTAGGTGGTATGTTGACTTGTCTCTTTTGGAAAGAGACAAATCAACTCCAATCAAGCTCTTCCCTTTTGGTATGATTTGATCATACCATAAATTTTGGTAGGCTTGATTGAAGAATTGATGGTGATTGATTGGAATGAATCTAGACATCCTTGGATGAACCTAGACACATTCCAATAATCACATTAATTATGTATATATATTAGAATATACAACACCTAGCATAAGTGATTCATTATTCATCTTTTTCTAGGAAAAAGAGAAGACAAAAATTCTCTCCTCTCTCTCAAAATTTCGTGCTCCCTCCCTCTCTTACACTTGTGTTCTTTACTTGATTTTGAATCAAGAAGAAGAACAAAGTAAGTTTAAGAGAATACTAATTCATAGCGTTCTTCTCTTAAACCGATTCCTTCCTAAACTCGTTTTTTTCTAGCAAGAAGAACGTGTGTTTCTTCCGGTGTGGTGTGGATCACCTTTGGAGAATCCATACGTTTGGATTTCGTGAGCATTCCGGAGAAGATACAACGCTAGTAGCCGGGAGCATACGCTAAACAATCAAAGGTAACGGTTTATTACGCTTTGATTGATTTCATTTGTATATCTATGCCCTATGTGTTTAAATATATGTTTTAATATTTACACATCCTACATCGAACGCCCGGTTGAGCACCCAAGGGTACACCCCTTGGGATTCACGTATTTTGAATTTTATTTAAATTTATGCAATTTCTCGCCTTTCTCGCTTCCGCTCGCGCTCCCGGACGGATCCGCTTGTCCTTCAAGTGGTATCAGAGCCCGGTTCGATGTAAGGGGCATAGATCTATGTGTTTGGCATGATCTACTTGCTTTTAAATGGCTTTATTGGCATGTTAGATTACATAAATATATGAATAATATGATGATTCAATTGTTTGGATTTAATGGACTTTTGGCATGCTTAATTTTGTTAGATTGGATCTAAAATTGCATGCTTATTTTCAGAATAATATTAATGTTATTGTGCTGAAATAGTTTTGAAAAACACAAAAAAAAAAAAAAATTGGTCGGGCCGGCAGTGGCCGCGCGCGCGCAGGGCGCGCAGGCTTGCTGCCTGCACGCGCGGGCGCGCTGCCCTGTGCGCGCGGCCGGCCAGCCAGCACAACGGCTGGGCCGTTTTGTGCCGTTTTTCGACTTTTTTCGAAAAATTTAATTTTCTGTATTTTCTGCACAATATTATGAAAATATATTAATTTTGCATTTTTTGGTTTTGGAATAATTGGATTATTCCTTGGATTAATTTTGCTTAATTAATTTGGGATTAATACATGCATTGGATGCATTGTGTAAAATGTCCATTAAATTTAAAATTTGAATTTTGCATATTATTTATATGTTTATGCTTTTATGATGTTGGACATCACTTGGATGAATGAATGTTTATTTATTTTCTGTTGGGTGGGGCCTGCGTGCCTCTTGTTTTTTGGGACTATCATCTCCCGTATTTTTCAGCCTCATGATGTTAAGGCTTGTTTTTTTTATTACCGATGTATTACTTTCAGTTGTAATGAGAGTAGATAGGATTGGTGAGGTTTCAATTTTAACAAGCAATTGGAGTCGGAGACCCCAAGGAGGAGCATCAAGGCGTGAAACAAGAGCACTACAAGGCCCATTGGAATGACACTGGGTTTATTATTTATTGTAATAATTTTAGGACCACCCTAGACAGACCATAGACTCACTGCGGGCTCAGTGGGTCGCATAGGTTGGGCTTGTGATCATCCTAACAGGGGGTATGCTATATTTTCTGCATGCGGCGTATTTATTTATCGCTTTAAATATTGGATATTTATGCATGCTAAAACACCATAATGTGATGAGGTCTCGGTCACACTTAAACTGTCATTTGGTTGGACCAAATTAAATATTAGGCCCAGAACGGACTTGGATCAAAATGGTATTTTGGTCTGTCCGAGCCTTCCATCCACAACAATGTGGTGAGGAAGCTACCATTACCCAAGTGTGGTCTCACGAGTCGTGGCACACTTGGAATAGGGGAAAGCTGCACTATTGTTGTGAACAAAAAGACTGCGCTCGCTGTTTCCCTGTCTCACGAGTCGTGGGGGGCGACAGTTTGAGGCATGATTTGGTTGATGGGTCGAGCCCAAACACTGAGTAACATGGTTCGCTTGGAGTCCTCGGGACCATGTGAATGGGTGAGGCAAAAAATCTTGGGAATCTCATTGGATGAGAATGATATTGGATATCTCCCACAAGGTCTTCTTCATGTGAATCGTAAAAGCGGGGCATGGAGATTACGCTTGTGGATCCCAAGCCCACTAGGAAATGATTTCCCGAAACTCCGCTTGAGAGTGGCGGACTTTCGTATAAATAGTGGGAGGGTTAAAGACTAAAAGACCAAGTCTTCAACTTGAACAATAATATTACCATCATCTGCTAATTTCTGCTTTATATTTTTTTAATAATGTAGATATGTCTGAGAACCCGTTAACCATGATTCTTGAGACTAACAAATTCAACGGAACGAACTACTCGGACTGGCTGAGAAACCTGAGGATTGTCCTCGGTTTCGAGAAACCAAGGCTACGTCTTAGACGAGCCGCCACCAAGCGACTTACCGGAGGGGTCCACGCCTGAAGAACGTTTGACGTTCGAGAAATGGCATGAGGACAACCGGAAAGTACGCAGTATTACTGGCTTCAATGTCTAACGACATCCAGAAGCAGTATGAGAGGCTGGACAATGTCTCTGCCATAATGCTCCGCATGAACGAGGTTTATGCGGTTCCGGATAGGCATATTAGATATGCAGCCACAAAAGCATTCTTGGGCACCAAGCTCGCTGAAGGAGCGTCTGTACAGAGTCATGGGGTCAAGATGGTGTCCCTAGTGGAGAAACTTGAGGACCTTAAAGCTGGGCTTAACAATGACACGTACATTGACGTGATCCTCCAGTCGCTTCCTCCATCCTATGACCCGTTTGTTGTAAACTATAACATGAACGGACTTGAGAAGTCTATTCATGAGTTGATCAACATGCTGGTCCAATACGAGGCAACGACCCACAAGTCGGTGCCGACGGTATTGATAGGAGAGGCTTCAACCTCCAAAGCGAATGGCAAGAGGGCCGGACGCTGGAAGAGGAAGAAGGGCAAAGGGAAGACGGTTGTGGCCCCTGCTCACGCTCCGTGTAGCACCCTCCAACGGCACTACGACTATATCTTCCCTAAATATCACACTTAATGTAAACCCTAATTATATGTATAATTAGGCACATAATGTAGTCCCTGTTGAGTATATATATACACATAGTCTCATCATCAGAACAAGAATATTTAATATCTCATCCGCAAGATCATATATACATATATTAAGTACGATAAAAATGGGACTATTATAATTAGTTCACATACTATTCTCGCTTTTAATTCAAAATGAGACTTCTATTTCTATTTACAAGGAGGAGAAAACTGCATACTGGCCCGACCTGACTGCGATGCAAAATGTGGACCTAGCTGTCGTGAGTAGGCACAGCAAAATCTACACCTGAAATTATTAGCAGAGGGATGAGCCTGCAACTCAATAAGTAAATAACTGGTACCACTATACACGCACCTCAATTATATCAACAAGATAAGAACAAGCAATGTATATAAAATATAATCAATTTAATCAAGCACATTTCATTTCTTTACTCCACGTAGTCATCCATAACACGACAACCAATCAAACTTGTCTTTTCCTAGTTGGCTTACCAGAAATGTGATATAGTGTTTTTCTCCACCAACTCAACCTCACTATTCATTCATATATATACATGAATCCCCTTGGCATGCCACACATGCTTATCAATCTCATTTCGCATCAAAGCTCTTTCATTTCGCATCATAGCTCTTTTTATTTTGCATCATAGCTCTTTTCACATCGCATCATAGCTCTTTCATATCGCATCATAGCTCTTTTTCATTTCATTTTGCCACATAGGCTATTCAACAACTTCAAGGGGTATTCATATTATAATTACATTTAATTTCCATTACTCCCTCGATTCCACATATCACCGTTCTTGTAAGCCAACTAGCCACATAAAACCACATAGCAGCATATTTCACGACATAGTCATCCAAAGTAATCATTAACCGCTCGTACAATTCAAAATATATTAGTCAAGCACGACTCATAGGCTCACATAAAAGTAATATCACCAAGAAATGAAACATATATAGATAATACTAATTATTTACGTACACACTAATAGAAATGAAGAACATATATATAAGTAGCACAAATTATTTACTTACCTCAATCTTATACAGATTTAATTAGCTGATATGAAGTCGTACGATCACCTACTTTATCCCCGTGTCCTATCATAAGGTACAATACGTATAATTAATATTTAGAATGTCAATTCCTAAATAAAATATTAAATAGTATTTATATATATATATATATATATATTTCACCAATCTCTCAATATTTCATTAAACCATTCATCCTATTATAATTACCATTCATAATAACAATTCTTGGATTATATTTATCTCAAAATATACTTATCTTTACTAAATATAACATTTTCAAATATATTCTATAATATTTCTCAAATAAAATTTTCAACCCGATTAAACTAAGCCAATCAATTGTAAAAATTATTAAATCTAGTAAATTAAGCAGTTTAAGCTATTAATTATAACACCCCTAATTTAATTGAGACATTTAACCAGACACTAATTATAAATACTCAAATTCATAAAATTCTCCGGTTAAACACTAAATCGAGGAGTATAAATAACATTTAATAAATGCACTTATTAAATAATATAATTATATAAATTAAAACTAATTAAAAATATAATTATTTCTTACCTCAATTTGCGCCGATTTCGTTTCTGTGTGTCTGTGTTTAGTGTATGTGTTTTAAAGTGTGTGTGTGTGTGTTTAATGTATATTATAAAATGTAAACTGATGGGTGTTGATGCACCCATCTTTATCCAATCTCTTTTTTTTTTTTATTTTTTTTTATATTTTAATAAACTTTTTCAAAATACCCATTACGTCCTTTCTAATTTCTTAATTAATATAATTTGTTCCCAAATATTATATAAAGCTCCAATTCACTCCGTTCAAGTTTTAATATGATCACAATTTAATCTATAATATATCTACTAATTAACTAAATTTTCTTAATTAATTACGAATTAACCCCATAATTATGTATAAAAATTTGTGGGCGTCACACTCTGGGCATCCCTGTTGCTCCGATTGGACCGAGCAAAGGGAAAGGGAAGGCCTGTGGTTCTCAGCGGTCCAAGGCAAATGATGACTGCATGCATTGCCAAGGGAAAGGGCATTGGAAGAGGGAGTGTCCACAACTCCTCTCCAACCCAGGTGTGTTTGTGGTTGAAGTTAATATGATTACTAATTCTGCTTCATGGGTATTAGATACCGGGTGTGGTGCTCACATCTGCAATGATTTGCAGGCACTGCAAAGAAGCAGAAGGCTAACCAAGGATGAGATGATCCTGAGGCTAGGCAATGGCAAGGCCGTTGCTGCGGAGGCCGTAGGATCACTAGAGTTAGCCATTAGTAGTCATGTTAGGATTGTACTGAACGACCGTTTCTATGTACCTAGCATGATTAAAACATTATCTCCATCCCGGTCCTTGATAAGGAGGGATATGAATTTACCATCAATAAAAACGATTTTTTCATTATCAAAGATGGTATTTCTCATTTGCTTGGTACATTGGTCAACGGTCTGTACATACTTCAACAGTCTAATTGGATTATGACTGCAGAACACAAACGAAAACGTGATGATCATAATAACGCAGAGATATGGCATGCGAGGTTAGGTCATATCTCTAAGGATAGGATAAGAAGGTTGGTGGACTCAAAGAGTCTAGAAATAGACGATTTGGACAACCTACCGACCTGCGAATCCTGTCTAAAGGGAAAGATGACCAAGAAACCCTTTGTTGGACAAAGTACGCTAGCCAGTGGTCTGTTGGATTTGATCCATACAGATGTCTGTGGTCCACTAAATACTCAGGCTAGAGGTGAGTACTCATACTTCATAACCTTTACCGATGATCACTCACGGTATGGTTATGTTTACCTGATGAGGTACAAGTCTGAAGCCTTTGGAAGGTTTAAGGAATACAGACTTGAAGTAGAGAACCAAACCGGTCGAAAGATCAAAGCCCTTCGATCGGACCGAGGTGGAGAGTATTTGAGTGGTGAGTTTACTGATTATCTAAAAGAGAATGGGATTCTCTCTCAGTGGACCCTCCTGGAACACCGCAGCTTAATGGTGTGTCTGAAAGGAGGAACCGGACCTTGTTGGACATGGTCCGATCCATGATGAGTTTTACCGAACTCCCCCTTTCCTTCTGGGGATACGCTCTTGAGACGGCAGCCAAAGTTTTGAACTTGACGCCATCTAAAAGGGTATCCCAGACGCCATATGAGATATGTCATGGCAAGCCTGCCTCCTAAAAATACTTGAAAATGTGGGGTTGCCCCGCATATGTCAAGAGATTAATGGGAGATAAACTGGACTCAAGGTCTAGTTTATGCAGGTTCATCGGCTATCCGAAAGAAACTGCGGGGTATTATTTCTATGATCCCTCCGAGAAAAAGGTTTTTGTCTCGCGAAACGCAGTGTTCTTGGAAAAAGGTTTTCCATCGGATAGTCGACGCGATGAGGTGCTCCTTGAGGAATCAAGTGAGGAACCCCAAGAGGCGGCAGTGACATCTGAGCCTGAAGTTCCCACTGATATTGTTCCAGTCCTCCGTAGGTCGGCTAGAGTATCCCATGCACCTGATAGGTATGGATTTCTGGGCCTGACCAGTCAGTTGGATAATGATCCAAAGACGTACGGAGAAGCGATGTCGGACATCGATTCGGACAAGTGGCTTGAGGCCATGAAATCCGAGATGGACTCGATGGGTACAAACAAGGTTTGGACCCTAGCAGATCCACCAAAAGGGGTTAAACCCGAAGCTGGAACATACGTTTTGATGAAGTCATACGGGGATATGATTTCATCAAGAACGAGTCCGATCCTTGTGTATACAAGAAGATCAGTGGGAGCTCAGTTGCGTTTCTGGTGCTTTACGTGGATGACATCTTGCTCATTGGGAATGATGCTAAGATGTTGGGTACCACTAAAGTTTGGTTGTCAACACAATTCTCCATGAAGGATATGGGCGAGGCATCCTACATCCTTGGCATCAAGATCTACAGGGATAGATCTAAAAGGATGTTAGGAATGGCCCAGTCCTCGTACATTGAGAAAGTCTTGAAGAGATTCAAGATGGACAACTCAAAACGAGGATTCCTTCCTATGAGGCATGGAATTAAGTTATCCAAGAAGCAGTCTCCTAAGATTGATGAGGAGCTTAAACGGATGTTGGACATCCCCTATGCTTCAGCCGTAGGCAGCATACAGTATGTTGTTCAATGCACTAGACCTGATGTGGCTTTCGCTTTGAGCGTAACAAGTCGATATCAGTCGTGTGCCGGGGAGGCACACTGGAGTGCAGTCAAGACTATCCTGAAGTACCTGAAAAAGGACTAAGGACATGTTCTTGATCTACGGCAGTGGAGAGTTGATACTGGAAGGCTAATAGCAACACTAGCTTCCAGTCGGATGACGATGATGCCAAGTCTCAGTATGGTTTTGTATTTAGACTAAATGGTGGCGTGGTTACTTGGAAGAATTCCAAGTAGGCTACCACGACGGACTCCACCATAGAGTTTTGAATACATAGCGGCTTTGGAAGCTGCTAAGGAGTGGTTTGGTTGATGAGCTACATCCAAGGGTTGGATGTAGTACCTAGCATTCCTAAGCCTATAATTATCTTTTATGATAACAACGGGGCGATAGCGCTAGCAAAGGAACCGAGATCTCATCACGATCCAAGCATATTCTTAGATGCTACCATCTACTTAGAGAGATGGATAGCAGGACTGACGTTCGGTTGAACCGAGTCAGCTCCGCAGAAAACATAGCAGATCCACTTGCTAAGCCCATGTCGCAAGTTGCCCATACTCACCATCTGAGTAAGAGGTTCGAGGTCAATGGGTGATTGGCTTTAGGTCAAGTGGGAGATTGTTGGAATAGGTGACCAGAAAGCCAATAGGTTTGGCAATTTGTAACCTATCCGACAACTTGATGTGAATGTAATATTATTATGTGATGAATAAGATGAGTGTTCGTCACCAATGGTACCTTCTTTGTTGCGCTCATCTCACATTTGTTAAACCGGTGTTTAACTTATATCGCAACAAAGCCCACAGACCATGGATAACAACTCGTGCAGTTGGGCCACGCATTGGATGGTGGTCATGAAACCAACTGATTAAGAGTTGGGTCTGAAACGTTCCAAGTCGAGGACCTCGAGACAGGGCATCGAGAGTCCTTTGAGACTTGCGTCAAGACTCGTGTTCATTAAATGAGTGCCGTGTTTCATCGGCGACAGGCGTGGGACGCCTACACGATCTTGATGGGTTGGTCGACTGGGGTCGAGCCGACTGGACTGACTCGCGGGGATCATCATATGGAAGCCTTGGAGGCTTGGTCGGTATGATTGGTTTTCCCCGGTTCCGATAGTACGGGAGTAATCCTCAGACTTGAGGAATCATGGCAGTCGCGTGCACAGGACGGCTGTATCTTGGATCTGGCGAGAGGTAATCATTCTGTAAGATGATTATCATAAGCCTTGTCCAGTGCAGTCGGAATGTGTAGCGAGGACGGTGGATTCCAAGAAGAGGATCCGTCCCCTGTCAGTATGTGACAGAGGTATCTCCTATGCACTCGGAGACACGTTCATGCTGTTTGAAGCTGTGGCCACAGTGGTTGGTCGAACAGGGAATGGTTTCCTATGTCGACACAATGAAGCATACGTGGTCTCGAGTATTAAGAATAGATGCCTAGTCAAGGATGGGAACCGACGCCTAATTCCATACCCTAGACTAAGGCCGGGAGACGGTAGACGGAAGGATCGCACCCGTACGGAATCGACGCCTAAATATCCACGCCAATTCACCTAGTCTCTAGTGCCATGGACCGTTGCTAGACGGCCACCCATGGTAACGGACCCTTGTGGGACACGGGCCCAAGTCTAGCTGAGGGTGAACCTAAAGGGTCACACACAAAATCACCAAGGAGGTTGAGAGATCGACTTGGAGTCAATCTCGAAGGATAAAATAAGTAATTGGATTACTTAAGGGAAAGTCCATTGGATGGACCGGCCGATATTGTATCGGGCTTTCATTTAATCGGTAAATTGGATTTTCGATTAAATATGAAAAGTTGAGATGTTGAGACGTTGGATCTTTCAATTGGATTAAAAGATCAACGGGAATAATTTAAGTGGACATTAAATTGGATTTAATATTGGGTTCGTCGTAATTGGATTACGATAAAACCCGGTCCGTTAAATTATACCCGAGAGGAGAAATAATTCCTAATTTGGAATAGGAAGAAGTTGGACTTCTTCCCTTAATTAAACATGGCCGACATGCTCCCTTGGAGGAAGCAAAATCTGCCATGTTGCATGCTAGGTGGTATATTGACTTGTCTCTTTTGGAAAGAGACAAATCAACTCCAATCAAGCTCTTCCCTTTTGGTATGATTTGATCATACCATAAATTTTGGTAGGCTTGATTGAAGAATTGATGGTGATTGATTGAAATGAATCTAGACATCCTTGGATGAACCTAGACACATTCCAATAATCACATTAATTATGTATATATATTAGAATATACAACACCTAGCATAAGTAATTCATCTTTTTCTAGGAAAAAGAGAAGACAAAAATTCTCTCCTCTCTCTCAAAATTTCGTGCTCCCTCCCTCTCTTACACTTGTGTTCTTCACTTGATTTTAAATCAAGAAAAAGAACAAAGTAAGTTTAAGAGAACACTAATTCATAGCGTTCTTCTCTTAAACCGATTCCTTCCTAAACTCGTTTTTTTCTAGCAAGAAGAACGTGTGTTTCTTCCGGTGTGGTGTGGATCACCTTTGGAGAATCCATACGTTTGGATTTCGTGAGCATTCTGGAGAAGATACAACGCTAGTAGCCAGGAGCATACGCTAAACAATCAAAGGTAATGGTTTATTACGCTTTGATTGATTTCATTTGTATATCTATGCCCTATGTGTTTAAATATATGTTTTAATATTTACACATCCTACATCGAACGCCCGGTTGAGCACCCAAGGGTACACCCCTTGGGATTCGCGTATTTTGAATTTTATTTAAATTTACGCAATTTCTCGCCTTTCTCGCTTCCGTTCGCGCTCCCGGGCGGATCCGCTTGTCCTTCACCGATATCCAATACCCATGAAGCTAAATTAGTTATCATGTTTACTTCAACCACAAACATACGTGGGTTGGAGATGAGTTGTGGGCACTCCCTCTTACAATGCCCCTTCCCTTGCAATGCATGCAGACATTATTTGCCTTGGACAGCTGAGAACCACGAGCCTTCCCTTTCCCTTTGCTCGGTCCCATCGGAGCAACAGGGATGCCCGGAGCGCGAGCAGGAGCCGCAACCGTCTTCCCTTTTTCCTTCTTCCTCTTCCAGCATCCGGCCCTCTTGCCATTCGCCTTGGAGGCCGAAGCCTCTCCTATCAATACCGCCGACGCTGACTTTTGGGTCGTTGCCGCGTATTGGACCAGCATGTTGATCAACTCATGAATAGACTTCTCAAGTCCATTCATGTTGCAGTTTACAAAAAACGGGTCATAGGATGGAGGAAGCGACTGGAGGATCACATCAATGTACGTGTCATTGTTAAGCCCAGCTTTAAGGTCCTCGAGTTTCTCCACTAGGGAGAGCATCTTGACCCCATGACTTTGTACAGACGCTTCTTCAGCAAGCTTGGTGCCGAAGAATGCTTTTGTGGCGGCATATCTAATATGCCTGTCCGGAACCGCATAAACCTCGTTCATGCGGAGCATTATGGCGGAGACGCTGTCCAACCTTCATACTGCTTATGGATGTCGTTAGACATTGAAGCCAGTATGACATTGCGTACTTTCCGGTTGTCCTCATGCAATTTCTCGAACGTCAAACATTCTTCTAGTGTGGACCCCTCCGGTAAGTCGCTCGGCGGGCGCTCGTCCAAGACGTAGCCTTGGTTCTCGAAATCGAAGACAATCCTCAGGTTTCTTAGCCAGTCTGAGTAGTTCGTTCCGTTGAATTTATTAGTCTCAAGTACCATAGTTAATGGATTCTCAGACATATCTACATTAATGAAAATGTAAAGCAGAAATTGGCAGATGATGGTAATATTATTGTTCAAGTTGAAGACTTGGTCTTTTAGTCTTTAAGCCTTCCACTATTTATACGAAAGTCCGCCACTCTCAAGCGGAGTTTCGGGAAACCATTTCCTAGTGGGCTCGGGATCCACAAGTGTAATCTCCATGCCCCGCTTTTACGATTCACATGAAGAAGACCTCGTGGGAGATATCCAATATCATTCTCATCCAATGAGATTCTCAAGATATTTTGCCTCACCTATTCGCATGGTTCCGAGGACTCCAAGCGAACCATGTTACTCAGTGTTGGGCCCGACCCATCAACCAAATTATGCCTCAAACTGTCGCCCCCCACAACTCGTGAGACAGGGAAACAACGAGTGCAGTCTTTTTGTTCACAACAATGGTGCAGCTTTCCCTTAGTCCAAGTGTCCCACGATCGTGAAACCACACTTGGGTAGTGGTAGCTTCCTCACCACATTGCTGTGGATGGAAGGCTCGGACAAATCAAAATACCATTTTGATCCAAGTCCGTTCTGGGCCTAATATTTAATTTGGTCCTACCAAATGAAAGTTTGTGTATGACCGAGACCTCATCACATTATGGTGTTTTAGCATGCATAAATATCCAATATTGAAAGCGATAAATAAATACACCGCTTGCAGAAAACATAGCATACCCCTGTTAGGATGATCACAAGCCCAACCTATGCGACCCATTGAGCCCCCAGTGACTCTATGGTCTGTCTAGGGTGGTCCTAAATTATTACAAAATAATATACCTATTGTCATTCCAATGGGCCTTGTAATGCTCTTGTTTCACGCCTTGATGCTCCACCTTGGGGTCTCTGACCCCATATGCTTGTTAAAATCAAAACCTCACCAATCCTAACTACTCTCATTACAATTGAAAGTAATACATCGGTAATAACAACAAGCCTTAACATCATGAAGATAAAAATACGGGAGATTATAGTCCCAAAAACAAGAGGCACGCAGGCCCCACCCAACAGAAATTAAATGATCATACATTCATCCATACACAAGGTCTAGGGCTTTTTGTGATCATCCCATGTTGATTCCATCAACGCACATAACACAATTATTCCAAATAATCATGCATTAAACAAATGGATATTCCAAATATCCAAGTGATGTCCAACATCACAAAAGCATAAATATATAAAAAATATGCAAAATTCAAATTTCAAATTTAATGGACATTACAAACAATGCATCCAATGCATGTATTAATCCCAAATTAATTAAGCAAATTTAATCTAAGGAGTAATCCAATTTTCAAATGTGCAAAATTAATACATTTTCAGAATAATGTGCAGAAAATACAGAAAATCAAAATTTCCAAAAAATGTCGAAAAACAGCACAAAACGGCCCAGTCGTTGTGCCTGCCGGCCAGCCGCGCGCACAGGGCAACATGCGCGCGCGTGCTCTGTGCCGCGCTGGCCTCGGCCGGCAGGGGCGGCAGCCAACCGCTGACGTTGCTGTCCAAAATATATTTTTTTTTTCATGTTTTTCAACATCATTTTTCAGCACAAAATAGTAATAATATTCTGAAAATAAGCATGCAATTTTAGATCTAATCTAATAAAAATAAGCATGCCAAAACTCCATCAAATTCAAATAATTGAATCATCATATTATTCACATATTTATGTAATCTAACATGCTATTAAAGCCATAAAAGCAAGTAGATCATGCCAAGCACATAGATCTATGCCCCTTACATCGAACCGGGCTCTGATACCACTTGAAGGACAAGCGGATCCGCCCGGGAGCGCAAGCGGAAGGTAGAAAATCGAAAAACATAAAATTAAATCTCATATAAGGCGAAATCCCAAAGGGTGTACCCTTGGGTGCTCAACCGGGCGTACGATGTAGGATATGTTAAAGTTAAAAGCATACTTATAACACATAGGGCATGAAAGAAATTGTGGATCGTCCCGGGAAAAGCGCGAATGCGGAAGCGCGGTATAATTAAAATTAAATATGGAATTTAAACATGCTTTTAAATTAAAGAACACGTTTCAAAGGGTGTGCCTTTGAAATTCCCGGGTGTTCGGTGTATCTCATGAATAATAAAACATAAAAGAATCATGGAGGCCATAGGGTAGAAAATTAAAAGGGACGAAAATCATAAACGAGACCTACCCGTTGTCGTTTTCGTCTTCAACGGCTACACGCGCTGTTCCCCGTTTTGCACCAAGATCTCGTTCTTGAGACCCTCCAAATCGTGACACACGATCCACCCACGTATCTTGCACGTCGTGCTAGCAACGAACAAGTTTATATTTTGGAGTGGATGAATCAACAACACATTATGAATTAATTGTATTGATTCATCAAGTTCTAATGTTCCAAGAACAAGAGAACAAAGAAACAATTTCTTGGAGTGTGTAGAGAGAGAGGGCGGACGAGAGAAGGAGAGAGAGAGCCGAAAAGTGTGTGTGTGTTGTGTGTGTGTTGGAGTTTCATCATCCTTCAACTTGTAGGATGCTAGGGGTTTATATAGAAGAGGAGTCTAATCCTCTTTAAACTCCTCTTTCAAGAACCCTATTTTGACTAGGATTTTGACCTAGTCAAAGTCCTAGTCAAAGTAGTGTTTTGACCTAGTCAAAACAATCCTAGCCATCCATCTCTCCCATTCATATCACCGTTGATTTAATTTAATTTAATGGAATATTTAAAACCTATTTAAATATTTTCAAGAGGCTAAAATAAATATAAATATTATTTAAGCCCATTAAATAAATCCCTTTGATAAATCTAATTTATCAATTTAATTCCTTATATCTAATAGAAGGAATTATTTCTCCAAGAAAAAAAAAAGGACCCGATTAAATCCAATTTAATCATTCCTTCACTCCAATATTTAATTCCTAATTAAATATCTAAATGTGTGTGGATAGTGTGTGACTCTTTAGGTTCACCTTTCAGCTAGACTTGGTCGGATTCCTAGAATCCTTCCGTTACCATGGGTGGCCATCTAGCAACGGTCCATGGCACTAGAGACTAGGTGAAATATTCAGGGATGAACATTTAGGCTCTAATAGTACACTTGTCCTTCTGTCTTCGGTCTCATCACTTAGAGTCTAGGGCACGGAAAATGCAGGTACCCATTTTGGACCTAAGTGTCGGTCTGTCCTCACTAAACGCCGCAAGGGAATCCTTCCCTTCTGTTCACTGTGGCCACAGTTTTAGGGACAAGACCTGGAGTATACATGAGACTCAACTGCCAAAACCTATTGACAGGAGACAGATCCTTTCTTGGAAACTACTGTCACTTTGCACACCAGAACTGTACTAGACATGGCTTATGACTACCAAAGAGAATTCTGGCAATCTCTCACCATATCTAAGATACAGCCCTAACGTACAGGTAAACTGAGCAATTCCTCAAGTCAAAGGACTTGGCCTGTACCGTTGGAACCGGGAATACACGTCATACCTTGCTGACCATACTCAAGGTCCTCCGTAAGACGGTTCCCGCGAGTCACCTCAGTCAGCTGCGTCCTAGCATGCTAACCCACTAACACTGCTTAGACGACCCTCGTCACCCGTCGATGAAACACGACAGCAGGTGCTTAGTGCAAGTCTCAAATGGAATCCCGGTACCCATTTTCGGGATTCCTTGACTTGGAGATTTTCGGACTGATTCGGGAAGACTGATTCCATGGACCTACCTCCAAGCGTAGTCCCAGTCCCCGAAATTGATTCTCAGTCCGTGGGCTTTGTTTGCGTAGTGAACAGATATGGAAAACAAATATAAGTGAACACAAACAAAGTGATGCCAAATGAAATTCACTTCTTTATTCATTAATGATTTATCAAACACCTGAAATTGTCTAGACATAGGTTACATATACCCGCCAAAATTGGCTTACATGGTCACCTATTCTAACAATCTCCCACTTGACTCTTAAAGCCAATTACCCATATGCCTAATCCCCATCTTCTCAAGATGTTGCGTATGAGCACTCTGCGACATAGGCTTTGTCAGCGGGTCTGCTGTGTTGTCTGCTGAGTTGACTCGGTCCATCCGAACGTCACCTCTTCCTACCATTTCTCTAAGAAGATGGTAGCGTCTAAGAATGTGTTTGGAACGGTGATGAGATCTCGGTTCCTTAGCTTGCGCTATTGCACCGTTGTTATCACAGAAGATGACAACAGGCTCGGCGATGCTAGGCACCACACCCAACTCTTGGATGTAGTTTCTCATCCAAACCGCTTCCTTAGCAGCTTCTGAAGCTGCTATGTATTCAGCCTCAGTGGTGGAGTCAGCAGTGGTTGCTTGCTTGGAACTTTTCCAAGCCACTACTCCTCCGTTAAGTTTGAATACATACCCCGATTGAGACTTGGCATCATCGTCATCAGACTGGAAGCTAGCGTCGCTAAAGCCTTCCAGAATTAGTTCTCCATTGCCATAGACTAGGAACATTTTCTTAGTCCTCCTTAGGTACTTAAGGATGCCCTTAACGGCATTCCAATGTGCCTCTCCTGCACAGGACTGATATCTGCTAGTCACGCTCAAAGCGTATGCAATGTCAGGCCTGGTGCAATGGACCGCATATTGGATGCTGCCTACGGCAGAAGCATAGGGGATGACTTTCATCTTTTCAAGTTCCTCATCAGTCTGCGGGGACTGCTTCTTGGACAACTTGATCCCATGCCTCATTGGAAGGAATCCTCGTTTGGAGTTGTCCATTCGATATCTCTTTAGTACTTTCTCCATATACGAGTTTTGGGTGAGCCCTAACATCCTTTTAGATCTGTCCCTGACAATCTGGATGCCTAGGATGTAGGACGCTTCACCCAAGTCCTTCATGGAAAACTTGGTTGACAGCCATGCTTTCGTGTTTCCTAACATTCTGACGTCATTACCAATGAGCAGAATGTCATCCACGTAAAGCACTAGGAACACTATAGAGTTCTCACTGACCTTCTTGTATACACAAGGGTCGGATTCGTTTTTGATGAAGTCATATCCCGTATTACTTCATCAAATCGAATGTTCCAACTTCGGGATGCTTGTTTGAGGCCATAGATGGACTTCTGGAGACGACAGACCTTCTGTTCTTCTCCAGTGACCGTGAAACCCTCCGGCTGATCCATATAGATCTCTTCTTCAACGAAACCGTTGAGGAAGGCCGTTTTCACGTCCATCTGCCATATTTCATAGTCATACCATGCTGCTATGGCAAGCAGGATCCGAATGGACTTAGCCATGGCTACTGGCGAGTAGGTATCCTCAAAATCGACCCCGGGTCGTTGAGTGTATCCCTTAGCTACAAGCCTAGCCTTAAAGGTTGTGACTTCTCCATCAACGCCGAGTTTGCGCTTGTAGACCCACTTACAGCCTACTGGCTTAACACCTTTCGGTGGATCTACAAGTCTCCAAACTTGGTTCTCGCTCATGGAGTCCATTTCGGTCTTCATGGCCTCAAGCCATTTCCCGGAGTCGATGTCAGACATCGCTTCCCCGTATGTCTTAGGATCGTTATCCAGAAGATCGGTCGCACCTAGAAACCCATATCTCACTGGAGGTCTGGATTCTCTAGTGGACCTACGGAGGACGGGAACGTCAGTGGTGACTGTGGGCGCTGACTGTATCGGAGCCGGCGGTTCAGGGGCCAGGGCTGGCCTCTCTTTGAGGTTGTCCTTCATGCCTAGCATGTTGGACTTCTCTAGGTTGGTTAGCCCTTCGGGCGTTAATCCTGAATCCTTTAGGTGAGGATTCCGCGGCTCTTTCTGATGGCTGAGTTCCATCACTTGATTCCTCAAGGATCAGCTCATCAGGTTGGATATCCTCCGGGAAGCCTTGCTCCAAGAATACTGCATTCCTTGAAACAAATACCTTTTGTTCCAAAGGGTCATAAAAGTAATAACCCGCAGTTTCTTTAGGGTACCCAACGAACCTGCATAGGCTAGAACTGGATTCTAGCTTATCTCCCACTAACCTCTTGACGTATGCGGGGCTACCCCACACTTTCAAGTAGTTGTAGGATGCAGGCTTGCCGTGCCATATCTCATATGGCGTTTGGGTTACTGCATTAGTAGGCGCTAAATTCAATAACTTGGCTGCCGTTTCTAATGCATAACCCCAAAACGATAAGGGCAATTTGGTAAAACTCATCATGGACCGAACCATGTCCAACAGGGTTCGGTTCCTCCTTTCAGAGACGCCATTTAACTGTGGTGTTCCGGGAGGTGTCCATTCCGATATTATACCATTTTCTTTTAGATAATCTAGGAATTCGGCACTAAGGTATTCACCGCCTCGGTCTGACCGTAGGACTTTAATTTTGCAGTTGGTCTGGTTCTCCACTTCAAGTCTGAATTCTTTAAACCTCTCAAGAGCTTCAGACTTGTACCTCATTAGGTAAACATAACCATACCGTGAATGATCATTGGTGAAGGTTATGAAGTAGGAGAACCCACCTCGAGCCTGCGTCCTTAGTGGTCCACATACGTCTGTATGGACCAAGTCCAATAGACCCGTGGCAAGCCTGCTTTGACCTACAAAGGGCTTCTTGGTCATTTTCCCTCTTAGACAAGATTCACAAGTTGGTAGATCGCTCAAGTCCCCAACCTCTAGGTTCTTTGAGTCTACCAACCTTTTCATCCTATCTTGGGATATGTGACCTAGCCTAGCGTGCCACAGACGTGCGTTCCCGTTATTATCTAATTTCCGTTCGTGTTGAGCGTTAAGAACGAAATTCGTTTGTTGCAAGATATAGAGCCCGTTGTGCAATGTACCAAGTAGATGAGCAATTCCACACCTCATCAAATAAAAGCAATTTTTATTGATTCTGAACTCATAACCACTATTGTCCAACAATGGAATGGAAATGATGTTCTTAATCATACTAGGTACAAAATAAACCTGCTCTAATTCTATGCTAATGGTATCACTAATCACTAAAGTGGCGGATCCTACTGCTTCTGCCGAGATGGCCTTGCCATTTCCAAGCTTCAGGATCATGTCCCCGCTACTTAGTTTTCTGCTTCTTTTCAGCACCTGCAAATCATTGCAAATGTGAGCTCCACAGCCGGTATCCAATACCCAAGAGGCAGAATTAGTGACCATATTAACCTCAATCACATATATACCTTGGTTTGAGAAGAGTTTGGGGCACTCTCTCTTCCAATGCCCTTTCTCACGGCAGTTGATACATATGTCATAAGCCTTTGACTGTTGCTTGGAGACAACCTTTCCCTTTCCTTTGCCTTTCCCTTTCCCCTCTTTGGCAATGGGAACACTCTGAGTGTTCGTAGCTGCTATGATGGCTTTTCCCTTCCCCTTCTTCTTTTTCCAACGTCCGGCACCCTTGCCTTTCGTTTTGGAAGTTGAAGCACCTCCAAACAATACCGAAGGCGTGGACTTCTTAGTCGTTGCCTCGTATTGCACCAACATATTGATCAACTCATGAATGCCCTTCTCAAGTGCATTCATGTTATAGTTGACGATAAATTGGTCGAAGGAGGGTGGGAGTGACTGAAGGATCACATCTATGTACGTTTCGTTATCGAGACCTGCCTTTAGGTCCTCGAGCTTTTCCACTAGGGTAAGCATTTTAACCCCATGCTCTTGTATAGAGGATCCTTCTGTCATTTTAGTTCCAAAGAACGCCTTGGTCGCGACATACCTAGTATGCCGGTCCGGGACTGCATAGCAATCCTTAAGGCGAGCCATAATGGAAGGGACATCGTCTAGCCTTTCATATTGCTTCTGAATCTCATTGGTCATCGAAGCAAGTATGACGCTACGGACCTTCCGATTATCCTTATGCCAAGTCTCGAACGTCTCACGTTCTTCTGGCGTGGATCCTTCCGGCAAGGTCCTGGGGAGAGGCTCGTCCATGACGTAGCCTAGGTTCTCGTAATCTAGGACTATCCTGAGATTGCGCAACCAGTCGTTGTAATTTGTTCCATTGAATTTGTTTGTCTCAAGAATGGTTGATAGTGGGTTTTTAGACATTTTAAAATCTATATGTAGAAAAACAACGCGCGATCAGCAGAAAATAAAGACGGTGGTTTGATGAAATAATTAAATGCTTGGTCTTTAGTCATTTAATCCTCCCACTATTTATACGAAAACACGGTACTCTCAAACGTGATTTTCGGGAAATCCTTTCCTAGTGGGCTTGGGATCCACAGCGATTTTTCCCATACCCCGCTTTTACGATTCGCATGGAAAAGATCCTGTGGGAGGTATTCCATACCATTCTCGTTCCACGAGATTCCCAAGATTATTGCCTCACCCTTTTGCATGATCCCGAGGACTCCAAGCGAATCATGCTAATTGGGCGTTAGACCCGACCCAATCGACCGAGCCATGGACCCACTAGTACCCCCACGACTCGTGAGACAGGTAACAACAGCCCATTTTTCGTTCATGACACAGTGCAGCTTCTTTTAAGTACAATAACGTGCCACGACTCGTGAGACCACGCTATTGACCTAAAACAGCTTCCTCACTATGCCACGGATTGGAAGGCATGGACGAACTCCTAGAGTTCATGTCCACTTTATCTAGGGTCTAATATTTCAACATTGGTCCAACCAATGTGAGAGTAGTGAATGACCGAGATCTCATAATATATATGCATACATTCATCCATAATGCATAAATAAAATCCATCCATAGCAGTTATATGATAAATAAAAGCCATTCATCCATCATAATAACCACATGCAAAATTAAAGCCTAGCACGCCCCTGTTGGATGATCACGAGCCCGAATCCTATGCGATCCACTGAGCCCGCAGTGGATCTATGGTCAATCTAGGGTTGGTCCTATACTATTACAATAATAGTAACCCAATCATCATGCTGATGGGCCTTGGTCTCTTTTCTCTTTCTTCACTTCATGGAAAACTCCAAGGGACCTCCGGTCTGGGCTCTCCATGTGGTCCTTCCTTCTTCTCCACCAATTACAAAAAGAAACCTCACTCCTAGTCTACTCTCATTACATATTAAAAAATAGAAACCCAGCGAAAACCCGGGGGGAGTACATAAGGAGGGAGGTAGAAAGCCTTATTATTCCAAGGCACTAGAAAGAGAGAAGGAGAAAGCAGTTAAAGAGGCACACAGGCCCAACAGAAAATTAAACCATACATCCGGTCTAGGGCTCGTGATCATCCATTTCCATCCAACACACATAATCACATGATCCAATCACATAATCATAATATTCCAACAACACATGATTTCCAATCATATTAATCCAAGATGAAAATAAATGAACATGTGCGCAACGTGTGAAAAATAAAACACAAATATTGGTAATAATATTTTTCTCGTTTTAGAAAAACCTTTCCTCATTATTTTAAGTAAAATAACCCCGGATTCCAAATCCAATTTATTTTACTCCTAAAATAATGTCTTTAGGAATTTAGGCAAAATTGAACCCCAAAACAAATTTTCAGAATTAATTCAAAATTAAAACTGAAAAGTAAATAAAAAATAAAAAAATAATACTAGGGTTTCAAAAACCCTAGCTGCAGCAGCCGCCGGCCGCGCGCGCAGGGCAGCAGGCCCAGCCTGCCGCCCCTGCGCGCGCGCAGGCACTGCCTGGCCGGGCGCGCGCGCGCAGGCCCCTTGCCTGCGTGCGCGCGCGCCTGGCCGGCAGCGCGCTGCGCGGCCTGGTGTTCCGGCAGGCCGTCGCGCGCGCAGGCTCCTCTGCCTCGTGCGCGCCGGCCTGCTGGTCGCCAGCCGCGTGCCTGCGCTGTGCGCAGTGCGCGCGCGCAGACGCGCACTGTGCGCGCGCGCCTGGCAGCGCGCCTGGTGCCCGTCCGCACGCGGGCTCTTCGCCCGACAGCCTTGCGCGCGCGCGCGCATGAGGGCGCCTACCGGCCGCGCGCGCGCAGACACCCTCGTCTGCCCGCGCGCACGCCTGGAGGCGCCCCCTTGCGCGCTGCCCCTGCGCGACCGGCTGGGCGGGCGCGCGCAGGCTACCCTTGCCTGCGCGCGTCTGCCCTGCCGGCAGCGCTCGGCTGCGCGCGGCCAGCCTTCTCGGCTGGCCGGCTGTGGCGTTTCTCGTTTTCAGTTCAATTTTCCCCCGTTTCCCAAGAAAAACAGAAAAATACCAACATTCAGAATTTCACACGAATTAAAAGCAATAAAACAACATGCTTTAATAATCAAGAAAATCAAGATTCAATTAAAACATGCTAAATCACGTTTCATGCTTAAAACGCACATAAACCCTAGGCCTATACACCGAACCGGGCTCTGATACCACTGAAAGAAATTGTGGATCGTCCCGGGAAAAGCGCGAATGCGGAAGCGCGGTATAATTAAAATTAAATATGGAATTTAAACATGCTTTTAAATTAAAGAACACGTTTCAAAGGGTCTGCCTTTGAAATTCCCGGGTGTTCGGTGTATCTCATGAATAATAAAACGTAAAAGAATCATGGAGGCCATAGGGTAGAAAATTAAAAGGGACGAAAATCATAAACGAGACCTACCCGTTGTTGTTTTCGTCTTCAACGGCTACACGCGTTGTTCCCCGTTTTGCACCAAGATCTCGTTCTTGAGACCCTCCAAATCGTGACACACGATCCACCCACGTATCTTGCACGTCGTGCTAGCAACGAACAAGTTTATATTTGGAGTGGATGAATCAACAACACATGATGAATTAATGGTATTGATTCATCAAGTTCTAATGTTCCAAGAACAAGAAAACAAAGAAACAATTTCTTGGAGTGTGTAGAGAGAGAGGGCGGACGAGAGAAGGAGAGAGAGAGCCGAAAAGTGTGTGTGTGTTGGAGTTTCATCATCCTTCAACTTGTAGGATGCTAGGGGTTTATATAGAAGAGGAGTCTAATCCTCTTTAAACTCCTCTTTCAAGAACCCTATTTTGACTAGGATTTTGACCTAGTCAAAGTCCTAGTCAAAGTAGTGTTTTGACCTAGTCAAAACAATCCTAGCCATCCATCTCTCCCATTCATCTCACCGTTGATTTAATTTAATTTAATGGAATATTTAAAACCTATTTAAATATTTCCAAGAGGCTAAAATAAATATAAATATTATTTAAGCCCATTAAATAAATCCCTTTGATAAATCTAATTTATCAATTTAATTCCTTATATCTAATAGAAGGAATTATTTCTCCAAGAAAAATAAAGGACCCGATTAAATCCAATTTAATCATTCCTTCACTCCAATATTTAATTCCTAATTAAATATCTAAATGTGTGTGGATAGTGTGTGACTCTTTAGGTTCACCTTTCAGCTAGACTTGGTCGGATTCCTAGAATCCTTCCGTTACCATGGGTGGCCATCTAGCAACGGTCCATGGCACTAGAGACTAGGTGAAATATTCAGGGATGAACATTCAGGCTCTAACAGTACACTTGTCCTTCTGTTTTCGGTCTCATCACTTAGAGTCTAGGGCACGGAAAATGCAGGTACCCATTTTGGACCTAAGTGTCGGTCTGTCCTCACTAAACGCCGCAAGGGAATCCTTCCCTTCTGTTCAGTCACTGTGGCCACAGTTTTAGGGACAAGACCTAGAGTATACATGAGACTCAACTGCCAAAACCTATTGACAGGAGACAGATCCTTTCTTGGAAACTACTGTCACTTTGCACACCAGAACTGTACTAGACATGGCTTATGACTACCAAAGAGAATTCTGGCAATCTCTCACCATATCTAAGATACAGCCCTAACGTACAGGTAAACTGAGCAATTCCTCAAGTCAAAGGACTTGGCCTGTACCGTTGGAACCGGGAATACACGTCATACCTTGCTGACCATACTCAAGGTCCTCCGTAAGACGGTTTCCGCGAGTCACCTCAGTCAGCTGCGTCCTAGCATGCTAACCCACTAACACTGCTTAGACGACCCTCGTCACCCGTCGATGAAACACGACAGCAGGTGCTTAGTGCAAGTCTCAAATGGAATCCCGGTACCCATTTTCGGGATTCCTTGACTTGGAGATTTCCGGACTGATTCGGGAAGACTGATTCCATGGACCTACCTCCAAGCGTAGTCCCAGTCCCCGAAATTGATTCTCAGTCCGTGGGCTTTGTTTGCGTAGTGAACAGATATGGAAAACAAATATAAGTGAACACAAACAAAGTGATGCCAAATGAAATTCACTTCTTTATTCATTAATGATTTATCAAACACCTGAAATTGTCTAGACATAGGTTACATATACCCGCCAAAATTGGCTTACATGGTCACCTATTCTAACAGGGCATAGATTAAAAAGAAAGTTAAGATCTACTAAAGCGTAATAATCGTTACCTTGTAGATTTAACGTGTGCTCGGCTACTAGCATTGGTCCCTTTTTCCGAAATGCTCACAAATCCAAACGTATGGATTCTCCAAAGGTGATCCACACCACACCGGAAGAAACTCACGTTCTCCTTGCTAGAAGTGAATGGGTTTAAGAAGGAATCGGTTTAAGAAAAGAACACTATGGATTAGTGTTCTCTTAAACCTACTTTGTTCTTCTTCTCGATTCAAAATCAAGTGAAGAACACAAGTGAAAAAGGGGGGAGATGGCCGTGAGAGAGAGAGAGATAGAGAGAGAGAGAGAGAGAGAGAGGAGAGGGCCGAATTTCTTCTTCTTTTTCCTAGAAAAAGATGAATTATGATTCACTTATGCTAGGTGTTGTATATACTCATATATATACATAATTAATATGATTATTGGAATGTGTCTAGGTTCATCCAAGGATGTCTAGATACATTCCAATCAATCACCATTAATTCTTCAATCAAGCCTACCAAATTTTATGGTATGATCAAATCATACCAAAAGGGAAGGACTTGATTGGAGTTGATTTGTCGTATAATTTATCATGTCTTGTATTTATATTTTTTCAGTAAATATAATATGAATAGCAATCATATTTTTGTTTAACTGTAGTTATTTATTAATTAATAATGAAGTATAATCTCTTTTTCAAATACCAAAAAATTAATTAACAATAAAATTCTTTAAAATCCTAGAGAGGGTGAGTGAGTATCTACATGTTTGTGTGTGTGTGTGTGTGTGTGTGAGAGAGAGAGAGAGAGAGAGAGAGAGAGAGAGAGAGAGAGAGTTTACTGTGTCTGTGTTGTGTGTATGTGTAGGGGGGAGGAGGGGAGAGTGGGCACATGTGTGTGCGGAGAGTGTGTGTGTGAATGAAGATATTTCTGTCTTATAATATATTAATTTTGAGGGTGTTTGGCTAAACTTTTTGAAAATATCTTATAAACTGCCAACTCGTCTTAAGATATTTTGGGAGCTTATAAGATGTTGAATCTTTTTTTTTAAAATAAGCTATTAAAGCGTTTGGATAAATATGATGTTAAAACTTATAAGACATTTTTACATCTTATAAGATGTTAATGTGTTTGGCATAATCATGTCTTTTTATTGATAAAATGATAAAAAAGGATATGATAGAAGTAGAATCAAATGATTAACTATTTTTGACATTTTTTTTTTAAATACTTCTAAAATACTTTCATAAATAGTATACATTAGTTTAACTCTAAAAAAAATTTAATAAATATTTTTTTTACAAAACTAAAAAATTAAAAAATTATTATCTCTAAAGTTTTGTATCGAAATAATATATTAATTCATGCTAGTCGTATACTAACATAAATATATAATTGATATATTTTTTTGTTAATTCAATGGCTACTTTTACCCATATTATAATTTATAATGTCTTGAAATTATATTTTTTATTTAATGGAAATTTTTTCATAATTATTATAATTAAAAATCAAAATTACTTTCGTAATTAATGTCATAGTTATATAAAATTGAGAAAGACATCATATATAAATATATATATATATATCAAATTGAGAAAGAGATCATATATATAAATATATATATATATATATATATTTTTAGAGAGTGAGGGGTGGAGTGGGGGGAGGGACGTTGTATGAGAGGGAGGGAGAGAGAGAGAGAGATAGAAAGAGAGGTGGGGGAGGGGGAGCGAGAGAATCTTTGTCGGTAAAAAAGTGTTTATTATGTTAAGGGTAATGTTGGAACATAGAAAATTAATAAGGTTACTTTTGTCTTATCAATTATTAATTGCATAGCGTTTATAAGATCTTATAAAAAAGTTAAGAAAATTAACTTCTTTTTAAAAGATCTTATAAGCTTCAAAACATATTATTTTGAGATCTTATAAGCTCTTCTAAAAAAACTTGTCAAACGGTTTTAACATCTTAAAAGTTCCAAAACATCTTATAAGATGTTTCGAAGAGCTTTTTAAGCTTAGCAAAACACCCTCTTTATAAGAGCTTATAAGATGTTTTGGAAAAAGCTGAAAAATGTTAACTATTTTTTTTTGAAGAGCTTATAAGATTTTTTTTTTTTTTTATAAGGTAGAAAACTTTCATTAATGCCAAAAATCAGTCCAAAGGGTCTTGCCCTTTATCACAAAATACATCGTTCGAGAGTACGGGGTGGGATTGATTAGTCCCAATTTGCTCCATGCGCTCATTTAGTGAGCAAAGTTGTTACTCAACCTTGGGACATTCCTAAAAGACCAGTTTACATGCAAGTTCCACTTCCTCTTGATTTCCATAACATAAGCAACAACAGTTCTCTCTACTTTAATGTCCCGGTTCGTGATGCAATCTATGGCCATGGCAGAATCCGATTAAAAAATGCATTGTTCCACATTAGTTGCATCAATTTTGGAGGCTGCCCAACCTGAGTGCTTTAATTTCAGCATTTGCAGCATCATAAACGAATATTTCATGTGCTTCCAACATTGTGATATTTGCTTTGTGATCACGCACCACAATTGCAGCAAAGGACTTCTCATCTTTGAATGAAAAATTAGTGTTCACTTTCCACCAACTTGAGGGTGGGACGTGCCAGAAACCGTGTGTTTGTTGGTCAGCATTTTTGGTTTCCTCACTTAGCAGTGCTCCTCGATTTTGGTCAGAATAGAGCACGCCAACTCTGCTAGTGATGGGGCTAAATTCCCATGGATCTTCTCGTTTCGTGCCCTCCAAATACTTTCAAGGGTAATGGCCCATGTTGTGATTAACTGGTGTCGGGTCTCTTGGTTTGGGAATAGGTCCGAATGTGATTTTGAAAATATACACGAAGCACTCTCTAATGGACAAGTGGGACCAATGGTGGAGTCTCACTTTCCATTTAGAGAGCATCCAAATTTGCTCCGCAATAGGGCATCGGAGGAATAAGTGACCAGTATCCTCATCCTGAAAATCACAAAAGGGACATTGATTTCCAGAACTGGAAAAAATGGGAAAGCTTACCTCGAGTTGGAAGGCAATCAAAGAGGTTTCTCCAAATAAAGAGTTTGTGTCGGTTGTGTATTTGGAGTTTTCAAAAATTCCTCCCAAGGTTTATATCGTTTGGGTCCACTCGACTATGTGGTTCTGAGAGGGCAAGGTAGGCTATCTTGGTGGAGAATTTCCCTGTCTTGGAGGGAGCCTAGAACAACCTAGAGGGTTCCATTGAATTTGGAATTTGAATTTTCGGATTTCTTAGACCATTTCGGGATCAAATATTTGGGAGAGGATATCCACTTTCCACTGACGGCACTGGCCATCAAAAAGATCAAGAATATGAGTAGGCCACGAGTGGTCAAGGGTTGTCGGCGGTTTCGGGATAAAGCCTTGGATGGTTGGGATCCATGGGTCCTCCCAAATTGGGAGGGGGGTTTGGGATGTCACAGTAAAGCAAGCCCTTTCCTTGATGAGTTCTATACATTTGACAACGTCTTGCTATATCCAGGTTGCTCCATGCACCTGCACAAAGGAGAGGTAATTAGAATAGTTTCTAACATATTTAGCCAGGAGGAGCTTACACCAAAGTTTGTCGCTTTTTTGAGCCACACTCCATGCAATTTTGGAAATAAGGGCCTTGTTAAAATCTGCAAATTTTTGAAGCCCAAGTCCTCCCATTCCTTTAGATTGGCAGATTACTCCCCATAATTTCAGTGCAAGCATTCTGTTATTCCCATCAGAGCCGTCCATTTGCCACCAGAAGCGTCTTGAGAGCGAGTCCAACTTGTTGCAGATTTTTTTTTGGTGTAGTAATGTTGACCGGAAGGGACTGTGCCACTTATTTGATAAGGACCAACTTCCTTGCTTTGGAGAGGTTTTAGCCTTCCAGGAAGAGAGTCTTTTTGCCATCTTCTCCATAAGGTCATTGAAAGGAAAGCTTCCGGGTGGGTTGTTTACAGAATGGTAGGCCAAGATGTTTCGCTTGGTGGGTGCATTCATTCATCTCTGGAATCTCCATCAAGATCCTCCAATTTCAGTTAGGCACATTTATGCTAAAATGGATGAAGGATTTGCAGCTATTGGTTTTGTGGCAGAACCATTCTTCGAATTTAGAGAGCCACTCCTTGACAGCTCGTGCGTCTCGCTCTTTCGCCTTACCGAAGATAGTAAGATCATCAGCATAGAGCAGGTATGAGATAGAGCGGGCAGTTCTACTCACTTTGAATCCATTGATGTTAACCCATAGATTCCTCAAAGAGGAGCAAATGAGAGAGACCCTCAACATAAATGATAAAGAGATCAAGTGAAAGGGGGTCTCCCTATCTAATTCCTCGGGATGGTTTGAAGAAGTCGAAGGGGGCACCATTGATCAGCAGTGAGAAGCTGCCCGAGGTGATGCACTGCGAGATCCATGTGACAAATTCAGGACAAAAGCTGATGTGTTCCATGAGTTTCATCAAGGCCGACCACTCCACTTTGTCACAGGCTTTATTAAGATCAATCTTGCTAGCTATGAAGCCTTTCTTTCCCTTTTTCCGATGAAGGTAATGCATGAGTTCATGGGATATGATTGAGTTCTCATTGATGGTTCTCCTTGGGATAGAAGCCATTTGGGATGGGGAAATGATTTTGTCTAGGAAAGGCTTTTGCTTGCCAGCAGTTTTGAGATGATTTTGTATGTAGTGTTATAGAGGCTAATGTGTCGGGACTGGTCGACAATGGAAGCTTGAGTGGTTTTTAGCATGAGCGTGATGTATGTGTGGTACAAGGTTGAGGGAAGTTGGCCTGTTGTGAAGAACTGAAATGTAGCCTGTGTGACCTGGTCACCGATATGCCAGAATCGCTTGAAAAAAATTAGGGGGGAACCCATTCGCTTCAGGGCTCTTAAGGGGGGTCATACTGAAGACCACATCCTTGATTTCTGCTGGAGAGGGGATCCTTATGAGTTCCTGGTTATCGCAAGCTAAGACCAATCACGACATCAAATCTTGAAAGATAGTCAAAGTGGACATGTGATTTTGTGGAAGTTCAGAAGTGAAGAGGGAACGAAACTGTGCAGAAAATTCGTTACCTATATGGTCCTATTTCGTGGCCACATTACCTTGGCATGTCAGTGTTAGATTAGGTGACAGAAAGCCAATTGGATTGGCGGTTTTAGGTACTATTTAGCAATCTTTATTAAGTAATATTGACTTGATTAATATAGTAAGTATTCATCCGTGGCACTATGTGTTTGTTGTGCTTACTGATTACGTTAAACGGTATTTTAACATCACAACAAATGCCCACAGACCAATTTGATAACCCATGTAGTTGAGTTGCGCATTGGATGGCAGCTATGAAACCAACTTCTGAGGGTTGGTCTGAAACGTTCCAAGTCGAGGACCTCGGGACAGGGCATAGAGGGTCCTATAGAGACTTGCATTAAGGATTGAATTCATTGGATGAGTGTTGTGTTTCATTGGCGACAGACGTTGGACGTATATGCAATATTAGTGGGTTAGTTGACAAGGGTGTTAGCTGACTGATCTGACTCGCGGGAATCATCATATGGAAGCCTTGGAGGCTTGGTCGGTATGACTGGAATTCCCGTCTCCGATAGTACGAGGTTAGTCCTCGGACTTGAGGAATCATGGGAGTCACATGCATATGATGGTTGTATCTAGGATCTAGTAAGAGATGCCCATATCTGGGATACGTTCATTATAAGCTTTATCCAATGCAGTCGGAATATGTATTGAGGACGGTGGATTCCAAGATAGGATACGTCACCTATCAGTATAGACAGTCGAGTCTCCTATGCGCTCTGAGACGGTTTAAGCTCTTAAAGTCCGTGATCACAACGATTGGTCGAGTAGGGAATGGTTTCCTACGTCGATCAATAGAGCAAATGTGTCTCGAGTTATTGAGCATAGTTGTCTAGTCCAGGATGGAAATCGACGCTCAATTCTATTCCCTAGACTTAGACCAGGAGACGGATGATGGAAGGAATGTACTCCTATGCTACTTGGAGGCCTATTCGTTCACGCTAACATTCACCTAGTCTGTAGTGCCATGGACCGTTAATAGACGGTCACCATGGTGACGGGCATTTTCCAATTAATGATTAATTAGAAAATAGTTAATTAAATTGGATTTAATTGACCAAGTGTGTTGGACACAAGCCCAAGTCTAGCTGAGGGTGAACCTAAAGAGTCACACACAAATCACTATGGAATTGGTAGAATTAATTTGAAATTAATTCTAGAAGAAATGAATTAATTTAATTAGATTAAAATAATTCAAGGAGAAAAATAAATGATTGGATCATTTATTGAAAAATCCATTTGATGGATGGTCCAATAATTAATTAATTGGATTAGTTGATTCTTGGCCTTAGAACCTTTAAATTAATTTGATTAAATTTATCGAGTTTGGATTAATTAATTGATTGGATCAATTAATTAGAGTTTGAACTTGTGTTTATTTAATTGGATTAAATAAACTACTTGGCATCAATTGGAATGATATTAATTGGATTAATATCTATTCAACAAACTTTTATTTGGACTTGATTCAATTAGATTAAATCAATGTCTAAGACTAGTAGTGCAAGTCCATGGAAAAATACAAGTTCTAACAAGTTAAGGAGGAATTAATATCCTCTACATATAATCACATATGTCCAGCAATAATGCTGCATAATGGGGTGGTTTTTTTTATGCAACATGGTTGGAGGTTATGCATGAATATGTTAGTGTGTGTAGGTTACCTTGGAGGTAACTTGTAGTTTTTGAATTTTGAATTCTGCTACACAAAAAACTATACACACAAGACTTGTTTGATACTTGATTTTTCTCCATATAAAAAAAAAAAAAAATCATCCAAATATACTTAAAATCTCTGAAAATTTTCTCCCTTTTGTGTTCATACCTTTTGGAAAGGATTGAACAACAAAACATTCCAAAAATCACTAAACAATAGTGTTGTTTTGGAATTGTTTTTCTTCTCTTCTCTACTACTATCTAGCAATACTTTAGACAACTCTTCCAGGTGTGGTGTGGACAAATTAGAGGGATTCTAATTTCGATCCTCAAGCGAACAGAAGGATAAACGGAAAGTGAACAATGCTAGGAATCGGTTCTACGTGCAACGAACATAAGGTTGGTTTTCATTTACGTTACATGTACCTTTTTGTTTTCTTCCTTTAGCCACTTGTCCAGCATTCTTCTCCTCTTTTATTTATGCTTTGACATACACCGAATGCTCGGAAACTTCAAAGGGACACCCTTTGAACCCATTTTAAATTATGCTTTAAATTCACGTTTTTACGCTTCAGTTGCGTTCTCGGGTCGTACCCAATTCTTTCAGTCAGGATCGAGTGGATGAAATTGGCCTGTGATTGGAGGATTGCTGTGAGGTGGAAGAATCTGGTGTTTGCGTCGCCATCCTCCAATCATCTTTGTTTAGTTTTCTGCCTCCAATTGGTTTTCAGTCTTTTAAATTTTTCATCTAGTTCGCATTGGAGGTTGTACTCTATTTCGATCACCTCAATGCTCTGGTCAAGCTTTTGGACCTCTTCGATTTTTGTTTAATGGTTGGGATCCTTTTCTTGGCACCATCCAAAAGTGGGTTTGTTCCATTTTCGGAGGTGTCCCCTGTGTGCTTCGAGCATTTGGTGTAGCTGGTTGCAAGGGTCACTGGCACCTGTACCTGAAACAAGCCAAGTATCAGCAAATAAACAGTTTCGCATGAGAATCTCGACACACATATCCTCAAAAAAGAACGGTCTAGGGCGATTAGCATTGTTCGGGTGAGTGTCAAGCAGGAAGGGGCAGTGATTGGAGGCAATAGTAGGGAGGTGGAAGGTGATGGATTTGGGATATAAGAGGCACCAAATAGCATTAGCAACCCTACTATCAAGTCTAGATTGTATATTTACAAGACCGGGGTGTTTATTTGACCAAGTAAAGTAGCTTCCCGAGAAGCCCAAATCAACAAGTTGAGATGTGTCAAATTCATCTCCCAACCAATTCCTAGAGGTACATGCAAAAGGTCTACCACCCCTCTTTTCTTCCTGTGATATAAACAACATTAAAATCTCCCATGACAACCGTAGTCCATCAAAAGTGTGTGCAATATCAGTAATGGACTGCCAAAATAAAGGTTTAAGGGTCGAGATAGCTGGGCACTGAACGCCTGTGAATTGCCATGGTTGTGGGTCCGCATTTAGATATATCAAAGCATTAATCAACCACAGATTAGAAAAAACAATGTGTTACATTCAAACAAGATGTCCAAAACAAGACATAGGCCACCGACCTTATTTAAAACAGGAACAAAATCAAAACGAGTCAAGTTACAGCTTTGGAGAAAAGAAGAAAGCTTACCGGTGTTGAGCAGTTTTGATTTCACTAAGGGAAGACAATGTCAAGTTTGTGATTTCTTAGAAGGTTCCGTAGCATTCTCCTTGCCGCCGGTCGGGCCAACCCACGATAATTCCAAGTCAGGATTTTCATTGAATCACTCCCTTGGCCCCCTTGGGCGACTCGATAGAGATGAAATTCCATTAATTGTTCTTCTTTACATAGTTATTGGGTACAGATTTCCAGGTCTTCATAGCCATTGTTGCCACATTGATCATGAAAATTTTTCCTTTCGGAGCACACTCTCATCTCACTGTATTCACCATTTTCATAATTATCAAATGCAACTTTCCTTTGTACTGGGCTTTCTTTTTCATACGAACAATTCTTCCTTTTTTCTCCACCATCATTTTTTTCATGAATTAGCTCGAGTATAAAAGTCTAATTTCTGTCAACATTTGTTAGTGAGTCGAGCCAAAGGTGTTGTTCAGGTGGGGGAGTATTTTCGTGGTTCTCAGTTTCTTGTGCATGTTGAGTGTTGGTCATAGTTTTTGGTTTTTTTGTGGTCCAATTATTTGGTATGGGGCTGAAGTGGGGGGTCGTTTAGTAGCTTGGGCCTCACTGGGGGAGGTTGTGGGCTGGTTTGGGTAACATTCAGTGGGGTTTGTCGGCCATATTGTCGAACAGAGGCCTTTGGGCTTGTGTTGAGTTAAGGAGTTTGTTTTGGGTCATTTTAGTAGTTGGGCTCAACTTTTGAGTATTTTTGTGGATGGAGTGGGCCCAGCTGGTTGGGTGTGTTGAAGTGAGCTTTTGGTAATCAGGTGGCCATATAGAGGTTGGGGTTGGCCTTAGTTTATGGTGGGTAGGCAGGAAGAGGCTTTTCCATTTTCAGATATGGAGGGTTCATTTTGGCTTAGAGGTAGTATATTACCAGGGTCATTTAATGTGATTAGTACCCCTTTGGGGAAATCAAGTACAGGAAGGGTGTCAGAGCTGAGTTTGCGGTTGGTGAGTTTGTTTTGGTCAGCCATCATTGGGTCGACTCGAAAATGGGTTGTTGCCGAGTCCGCTCGAACTATGAGGTTTGTGAGAGATAAGGAAGGCGCATCGTAGCTATTCTGGCTTTGGTGTCGGAGATGTAGGTTTTTTGTTTGCCTATGGGGTTTTTTTCTTATGTGCAGTCATGAAGGGGTTTGTGATAAGTGTATTTTTGGCTTTCAACCAGGGTCCAAAGCGGATAGGGGTGTTTTGGTGGGTTTGAATGGACTGGTCTTCTTGGCACAAAGGTGTATTTGAACAGGAGGGTACCTTATGGCCGATCACACCGCACCAATGGCAAAATTCACCCAAGCATTCATACCTGATTTCGACGGCGATTATTTTCTGATTCTGGCCTTTGATGATGAGGTGGTCTCTAAGTGAGTTGTTGATATTGGCTTCAATTCGAATGCAGAGGGCCTCCATCGTTGATTTCAAAAGCAAGGTCTGTGGAAATGAATTTCCCAATAGAGTTCCCAATGTTTTCAGCCATTTTCGGATTGATAAGCATAACTGCCAACCCAATCGCCTATACCCATATTTGGATTTTTGTGAGGTCCACTTCATCGAGGGTTCCTCCGGTAGCCAAGGTCTTGAAACAATCAAATTGCCCTGGAATGACCATGAGCTTTGGCTCTAAATTCGGTGGCGGTCATCTTCATTGTCGAGGAGAAAACCTAGGGTATTTGGTCCTATGGTCTTGATGTGTGTTTTTTGTGGAATTTTCCAGGCTTTGGCTAAGGTAGCTTTGATAGCATTGTGATTTAGGGTTTTATCACTGAGAATGTTCCCAATGATTGGATATTTTGTAGAATCTAAAGGGAGATTTTCCAAGTTGGCTTCATCATCAGAGAGTTCGAGTTGGAGGGTGTGGTCAAGGAGGAGGTCCACTGGGTCAAGGTCAGCCATGTTTAGGTAAGTTAGGGGGGTCTATGGAAGTGAATGAGAAGTAATGAGGTAGGGACAGTCCGAAGTGGTGATTAATGACAGGATGAACAAAGGATGGGGGAAGTAGGCCTGTGGTAGGTCGGAGAGTTAATACCGGATGTCAAAGAATGTACTCAGTGGGAAGGCAAAATACTTCGATTCCACATGGGATTTTGGAGAGATAACGAAATTCTGAAAAGGGTGGCTTTTTGTTTGTCTGTTAGCTTACAAGGTTCAAATATTTTATTTTGAGATTTTATAAGCTCTTTACGAAAAAGTTTGCCAAACAAATTTTTGGAGCTTATAAGCTTTCAAACATCTTGTAAGATGTTTTGAGAAGCCTATAAGCTTTTGAGAAGCTTATAAGCTTAGCCAAACACCCTCTAAATCAGCAGACAAGCTAACCCCACTGTTCATGCTCTCACATAAATCACAACGATTCTTCCTTATTTGAGGAATACTATAGTCTTTACGATCTCAAAACATTTAAACCTGACAGTATTCACCATAAAGCATGGCTATCTTTCGTAGACAAATGAAATAAGTTGATGATATAGTCCACCTTTCTTCTATTCATCGGCTTATATTAGTTGAAGAGTCGATAAGATATTCCCTTCATTCTTTCTCAATGTTGTTTATGGAATCTAATTCTTTTGGGGTTACAGTCTTTTCTGTTTTTTAATTCTGTCATTGGTTTTGACTCTAACTTGCTACAAAAAGATAACTAGCATCCGTGTTGTTAAACTCTATTTATCTTAATTCATGAAGTATTTTCTTATGAAAGGAAAAAAAAAAGACTAAATAATAAAAAAATAAAATAAGGAAGACTCCATTTCTTCTTTTTTTTTTTCCCCCTTTCTCATTTCTTTTTCTCTTTCCCTAATTTTATTTCTTTTGCCTTTCTTCTCTTTTATTTTTTTTTCCTATGATCTTCTTTAAGAGGGTACGCAATAATATTTTGAAAATTCGAAGGTATTTCAACTAAAATGATCACTTTGGATTAGCAAAAGGATTAAACGACCATTCATCATCTAAACTAAGCAGCCAACTAATATTTTGAACTATATTTAATTTATCTATCCTATCATAAAGGGATTAAACGACACAATGGGGAAGTTTTTGATACCATTTACATCAAAAATTATATTCACCAAAATACCCTTAATTTTTTTAGAATTTACCCACTCACTCTTCAGTCACAACAGTCTAACTCTGTTGAACAATCCACGTCTTCTCAAACTCTCAAGCAAACTTCTCTTCAAACTCTCAGTGTCGGTAGAAATTTGGATAATTCTGTTAGAATAGGTGACCAGAAAGTCAATTAGATTGGCTACACTGGGAATTATTAATCGATCTTTATCAAAGTAATATTATACGGATGGATAAAGTAAGTATTCATCATTTGAAAAATGTGTTTGTTGTGCTTACTACTCACATTGAATGGCGTTTCAATGTCACAACAAATGCCGACAGACCGATTGCTTAAACCCATTGAGTTGCGCTGCGCATAGATTGGTGTCTATGAAACCAACTCCTTGAGGGTCGGTCTAAAACATTCCAAGTCGAGGACCTCGACACTAGGCCTCGAGTGACCTATAGAGACTTGCACTAAGTATTGCATTCACGGGGTGAGTGCGAGTTTCATCGGTGCCAGACGTAGGTCGTCTATGCAATTTAGTTGGGTTAGTTGGCAAGGTAGTCGACTGGCTGAATTGACTCGCGAGAATCGTAATTGGAAGCCATGGAGGCTTGGTTGGTATGACTGAAATTCCCGGTTCCTATAGTACGGGATTAGTCCTCGGACTTGAGGAACATGACAGTCGCATGCATATGAAGGTTGTATCTTGGATCTGGCGAGAGGTGACCGTGTCTTCGATATGATCATTATAAGCCTTGTCCAGTGCAGTCAGAGTATGTAGTGAGGACGGTGGATTCCAAGAAAGAATCTATCCCCTGTCAGTATTTGACAACTATGTCTCCTATGCGCTATAAGATGGTTTAGACTCTTCAAGTCTACGGCCGTAGCGATTGGTCGAGTAGGGAATGGTTCCCTAAGTCGATCAATAGAGTAAATGCGTCTCCAGTACGAAGTATAGTTGCCTAGTCCAGGATGGGAACCGACGCCCAATCCGATGCCCTAAACTAAGGCTAAGAGATGGTCGACGGAAGGACTATACCTGTATGGAATTCGGAGCCTAAATATTCACACCAACATTCACCTAGTCTCTAGCGCCATAGACCGTTGCTAGATGGCCACCCATGTGAAAAGATTGTGGATCGTCCCGGGAAATAGCGCGAATGCGGAAGCGCGGTATAAAATTGAATACAAAAATTAAAGCATGCTTAGATAAAATAAATAAACACGTTCAAGGGGTGTACCCTTGAACTTTCCCGGGTGTTCGGTGTATCTCATGATATTAAAGAACATAAATAAATCATGGAGGCCATAGGATTAAAAATAAAATGAACGAAAAATTAAATCGGAACCTACCGATTGTCGTTTTCGTCTTCTAACTGCTACTCGTGTTGTTCCCCGATTTGCTCCAAGTCTCGTTCTTGAGACTCTCCAAATAGTAACACGCAATTCACCCACGTACCTTGCACGTCGTGCTAGCGAACGAACAAGTATAATATTGGAGAGGATGAATTAATAACACGTTATTAATTAACGGTATTAATTCTCCTTTTGATCTAATGTTCCAAGAACAAAAGAATCAAGAAGTATTTTCTTGAGAGTGAGAGAGAGAGGGCGGACGAGAGAAGGGAGAGAGGGAGCCGAGTTTGTGTGTGTTGTGTGTGTGTTGGAATTTCATCACTCAAATATTGAAAGGCTAGGACTATATGTAGAGGAGGAGTTTAATCCTCTTTAAACTCCAACTCTAAAGAGGTCTATTTTGACTAGGATTTTGACCTAGTCAAAGTCCTAGTCAAAGTAGTATTTGACCTAGTCAAATTAATCCTAGCCATCCATCTCTCCCTTTCAATCTCAACCATTAATTTAATTTAATGGAATATTTAAATCCTATTAAATATTCCAAAGGAAAAATAAATAAATATAATAAACTATAAATATTTATTCTAGGCCTATTAAATTAATCCTCTAATAAATCTAATTTATTAGATTAATTTCTTTTATCAAATAACAGGAATTAATTCTCCAAGAAAATAAAGGACCCGATTAAATCCAATTTAATCATTCCTTTTCTCCAATATTTAATTCTAAATTAAATACTTGATGTGTGTGACTCTTTAGGTTCACCTTTCAGCTAGACTTGGTCGGATTCCTAGAATCCGTCCGTTACCATGGGTGGCCATCTAGCAACGGTCCATGGCACTAGAGCAGGTGAATTTTCAAGGATGAACATTTAGGCTCTAACAGTACACTTGTCCTTCTGTCTACGGCCTCACCACTTAGGGTCTAGGGCACGGAAAATGCAGGTACCCATTTTGGACCTAAGTGTCGGTCTGTCCTTACTAAACGCCGCAAGGGAAGCCTTCCCTTCTGTTCAGTTACTGTGGCCACAGATTTTAGGGACAAGACACAGAGCATACGTAAGGCTCAACTGTCAATGCCTTTTGACAGGAGACAGATCCTTTCTTGGAAACTACTGTTACTTTGTACACCAGAGTTGCACTAGACATGGCTTATGACTACTCAAGTGCTTCTTGGCAATCTCTCACCATATCTAAGATACAGACTTGATACACAGGTAAACTCAGCAGTTCCTCAAGTCAAAGGACTTGTCCTGTACCGTTGATATCGGGAATACATGTCATACCTTGCTGACCCTACTCAAGGTCCTCCGTAAGACGGTTGTCGCGAGTCACCTCAGTCAACTGCTCCCCAGCAGGCTAACCCACTAACACTGCTTACACGACCTTCATCACCCGTCGATGAAATACGACAGCAGATGCTTAGTGCAAGTCTCAAAGGGAATCCCAGTACCCATTTTCGAGATTCCTTGACTTGGAGTTTTCCGGACTGATTCGGCGGGACTGATTTCATGGGCCTACCTCCAACCGTAGTCCCAGTCCCCGAAATGGGCTTTCAGTCCGTGGGCTTTGTTTGCGTAGTGAACAGATAGATAAAGCAGTAAAGTGAACGCAAACAAAGTAATGCCAGAATGAATTTCACTTCTTTATTCATTAATAGTTTTATCAAAACACTGAAATTGTCTAGACATGGGTTACATTTTGCCTGCCAAGATTGGCTACATGGTCACCTATTCTAACACCATGGTGACGGGCATTTTTTATTAATGGTTAATGAGAAGTAATTAATTCAATTGGATATAATTAATCATTTGTGTTGGACACAAGCCCAAGTTTAGCTGAGGGTGAACCTAAAGAGTCACACACAAATCACTGTGGAAGTAGTGGAATTAATTTTGGAAGAAGTGAATCAATTTAATTGGATTAAATTGATTTCAGGTGAATATAAATGATTGGATCATTTATTGAGAGAGTCCATTGGATGGATGGCCCAATAATTAATTAATTTTGGGCTTAATACCTTTAAATTAATTGGATTAATTTATTAGGTTTGGCTTACTTAATTGATTGGATCAATTAATTAGTGTTTGAGCTTATGTTTATTTAATTGCATTAAATAAACATTTGGATTTCAATAAGGTTTGAAATTAATTGGATTAATTTAAAACCCATGGATCACAATATTTAATTTGATTAAATCAAAATCGGTCAAACCGGTTCATGACTTGAAGTCTAAGCTCAAGGAGTTAAAGCAAGTTGAGTAGGAGTTGAAAATCCTCCATGGAATGTATACATATGGGAGGTTGCACAAGTAGTGCACTCATATGATGGGTAGTGGTGCACATGTTGTGCATAGTGTGTAAAAGTTATTTTGAAAATACTTATTTTGTATGTAATTTTGATTACACTAAACACAAGACTTATATATGCTTTTCAACTTCCTAACTTGCTCTCCCCTCTCACTAAGCCACAAAATTTTCTTCCATTTTTCTCTATTTTTGAGTTCTCTTTGAATTAGATTCAAGATGAGAACATGAGAAATACGTATACACTAATCAATAGTGTAATACAGTTTCGATTCTTCCCCATCAAGCTCCCACCTAGCAGTAGATCTAGATCTACATTCCCAGTGTGGTGTGGACCATCTTTAGAGGGATTCTAATTTGCGTCCTAAAGTGAACGGAAAAGGAACGAAAAGGGAATCAATGCTTGTTGCCGTTCTATATGTGAAACGAAAAAGGTAATGTTCCGATTTAAATTTGCATTTTTCGTTTCCTCCTCTAGCCACATATTCAAGCATATTTTTCTTTATGTTATGATGCTTTTGAATACACCAAACGCCCAGGAATTCAAAGGGAACACCCCTTTGAAATCATTTTAAATTTCTTTTATTTTACGCTTCCGTCGCGTGCTCGGGTCGTACCGATTCTTTCAAATTCATCTTCCTGCAGAAGCGCAAAAACGGTTGGAACCCCATCATATTAGAGCCTCTCAACTGCAACTTCTCCTCAAATTCTCAATTGTAGATTTCTCCTCAATCTCTACATACTCTCTCCTTCGTTAAGCTGTAAGTCAATTCTCCAGCCTCAGTTGCGTGCTAGAAGTGTTTGAGAAAACCCCCCACCCAACTCCCCAAACTTGTCGACCGCGCTTAAAGACTCTCAACTATGGACTTTTAATCAATTCTCCAGCCTCCGCTGCACGCTTAAAGTGTTTGAGAAAATTCCCCACCGAACTCTCAACTGCTCGACCGCGCTTTCTCAACCGTAGACTCTCAATCAATTCTCCAGCTTCAGCTGCACCGCTTAAACTCTTTGGGAAAAATCCTCACCCAACTCTCAACTCCTTGACCGCGCTTAAAGTGTTTGAGAAATTTATTCTCGCGAGTGACATGGTTAAGTGTTTGACAAATTTACCTTCTGGAGCATAATTTTGTGCACTCTGGTTTTTGTGAATTCTAGACCTTCTGGAGCATAATTTTGTGTACTCTTTGTTTTTGTGAATCGTAGAAGAAAAGTTTTGGACTCTTAGGGTCTGAACATTTGGAAGCTACTAATTTTCATATGATTTCCTATACTTCAAATACGTGTGCATTTGTAAAATTTAAATAAGTGATTTCATACATGGAATTTTGTGCACGTACATTAGTGAATCTTTTACAATTTGCATTTTTGTTTGGATAAACTTTGGAGGGGAATGGTAATAGAGAATTTCCTAAATCCTATAGAACTGAAGTTGTAAATATTCGATTTGATTTTTTGTGCATGCACCTGTATGCAAATTTTTTGGTCCATGGGAATCAATATTTTGGGAGGAAGTATTATGATCAATTGTATGAACCTGTATGATGTTTTACTATTAAATCTTGCTTCTAGCATAACAATACATTGGCAATATATTGACTGTCATTTGTTCAAGCGGACTAAATGGTGGTTAAATTAATATAATATATTAGTATTGTAATTGTCTTGGATGGTTTATGCTTATCGTAGTTGAAACTGATACACTGATTGTTCTTTTAGGTTGCAATCTTTAAGAAAACCTAGGTGAATCACGCTTTCCTACTCAGGTGTGTGGTTTAAAAATATATCCCACATGTTTTTAGTACTTTACAAGGAGCTTCCCTTTGTTCTTTGTAATAATAAAGTAATAAAGTAATAGTCACATATGCCACGGAGCAAATGTGAATCACAAAGGTTGTGAGCTAAACCAATATGTTTATGTACAGGTTTGTGTGGTGATCACAAAGGTCCGCAAGCCTCTTGAAGACATTCAGGAGGTAAAGGACTTTTGATCTAGGAGGAAGGATACACGATCCGTGAAGATCAAGTTGAAGTGGCCCTTTCCACCACCAGGTTTGTTGGCTAAAGCTTCTTTCACTTTCTCCAATTCTCTAAATCTTTCTAAGATTTTCACTTAATCGCCCAACCCGACGCCGTTAATACGGCCTCTGAATACGACCTGTCTATTTGGGCCTCAAGGTTGAAAGTGGATTGGTTAGTTGTACTGTTTTGTTTTAGTCTTAAATTCGAAATGAGAGGTGGGTTGTAACTTGGAAGTTGGAACCCATTTATTTCTCTAAATGGTGCTAAGCTAAATGTTGAATACTTCAAATCTTTGGCATTGACAAGTGATTCTTGCCACCAAGGAGAAAAAAATGGTTATTGCTTCAGGTTTACATTAAAAATTTACTTTTTGTTTAGAGTACTAAACACTGTTTATATTGTAGACTGTTTATTTTTTTATTCTTTAAGGTTTTTTATTTTTCTTTATAATATTTCTTGGAATAAAATGGAATTGATTCCAATTGAATAATAAGGATTGTGTATATATAGAGACTTGGTTTGTGTACTATGCTGCTTGATGAATTTAAGGTATCCAAATTGACATAATCAATATAGATTTGGTTTGTGTAATATATTGCTTGATGAACTTAAGGTATCCAAATTACTTAATCAATATTGATTCATAATAAAAAGAAAAAAATTATGATACCTAAACCATGCATATTAAATGAATTCAAGCATGGCTTAAAAGCTAATGTAGTACCTTGCTGACTTGCTCCTTCACAATTAATGATTTTATTTGTTTTGTTTTTTTTCTAATAGTATATGTAGGACTTAACTTGAAATTTGGGATTTTATACAAATATGAAAAGTTTGAGAGAGTTTTCAATAATTTGGTGTAGTAGTATCAAAACTATCATTTTGAGTCTATAAATTCTCTTCATTTTTATAATTGTAATGTTCCTTTTATAATAGTATAGATATAGATTATCTTACTTTTGTCTCTTTTGACAGTGAATCAGTAAGTGGATTTGCAAGAATTACCAGATAATTTTGACGATGTCTTGGCTGAAGCAGAGAAAAGAAGAGAAAGATATTGTATTCGTGCTAGAGAGAGAAGAGAACAAATGAGTACTGAAGAGCAAGATGCATATCTTGCAAGATGACAATATCATCAATAATGCGTACAAAGAGCTAATACTAATGCACCAAGACAAGCAAAGACAGATAGTACACGTACGGATTCAAGTTCTAAGTTCATTATATTTGCTAACTAACATAATTGTTGTATTAAAAAGTTAATTTTGAATATTTTCAATTTTCAGTTGAGCATCAAAGAGAAATTAATAGTACTTGCATAAGAGAAATCAGACAAATGATAACCTCGAAACAATGCGAACCATAGAACGCTAGAAAAACGAGAACTTTATCAATTACGAATAGCCAATAATACCAGTATTGTCATGCATTCAGGAGAAAGAACTGAAATAGTTTAGGTTTGGCATTTGGTAATGCATGTCAAATACCACCGATTAACAATTAGTTATTGGTCGTATCTAAGCCATCTATTTCACATTGTTAAAGTTACAATCTTTTACTAGCTATTGTTTTTTTCCTAAACTTAAATTATAAAGTTAATAGGATTTCGTCATGTATCTAGCAGCGAACAACCTTACCACTACGAATGAGACAATAGTTCGTTTATTTGGCTTAATATAGTTACCAATTACAATAGTAGTGTCAAATTAACGTCATCAATGTCAAACATCACCTTCCATGTTGAAGCCTCGAATGTTAGACATTACACTATTTCTTTTTATTAATCAAAGTCTCAATCAATTAATATATAAATATATACATGGATAATATGTTTGGCAATTTATCTTTTATAAAGGGAAGTGGTGTTATAGACACAATGGGGTAGTTTTGATACCATTTACACCAAAAGTTATATTTCACCAAAATACCCTTAAATTTTATTAGAATTTACCCACTCTCTCTTTAGCCACAACGGTCTAACTCTGTTGAACAATCCACGTCTTCTCAATGTCGGTAGAAATTCAGAGAATTCATCCTCCTACAGAAGCACAAAAGTAGTTTAAACTCCAACATATTAGAGCCTCTCAACTACGACTTCTCAAATTCTCAATTGTAGATTTCTCCTCAATCTCTGTATACTCTCTCCTCTGTTGCGCTATAAGCCAATTCTCCAGCCTCCATTGCGCGCTAGAAGTGTTTGAGAAAACCCCCCACCCAACTCTCCAAGCTCCTCAACTTCACTTAAAGACTCTCAACTATAGACTTTCAGTCAATTCTCAAGCCCCCGCTGCACGCTTAAAGTGTTTAAGAAAATTCCTCACCGAACTCTCAACTACTCAACTGCGCTCTCTCAACTACAGACTCTCAGTCAATTCTCTAGCTTCAGCTGCGTGCTTAAACTCTTTGGGAAAAATCCTCACCAAACTCTCAAGTCCTTGACCGCGCTTAAAGTGTTTGAGAAACTTACCGTCATTGGTGACATGGTAAAGTGTTTGACAAATTTACCTTCAGGAGCATAATTTTGTTCACTCTTTGTTTCTGTGAATTTTAGACCTTCTAAAGCGTAATATTGTGTACTCTTTGTTTTTTGTGAATTTTTTACAATTTACATTTTTGTTTGGATGAACTCTGGAGGGGAATTGTAATAGAGAACTTGCACTTAAGAGTGTGTTTGGCTAAGTCTATAAGCTTCTCAAAACATCTTACAAGATGTTTGAGAGCTTATAAACTCCAAAAGTTTGTTTGGCGAAACTTTTCGTAAAGAGCTTATAAAATCTCAAACTAAGATTTTTTGAATTTTATAAGCTCTTAAAAAAAGTTAACATTGTCCAATTTTTCCCAAAACATATTATAAGCTCTATAAAGAGGATTTTTGGCTAATATTAAAAGCTCTTCAAAACATCTTATAAGATGTTTTGGAGTTTTTAAGATATTGAAAACCGTTTGGAAATTTTTTCTCTCTCTCTCTAAAAAAAAGCTAACATTGTCCAACGTCCCTTCCCCCCCGCCCCACCCCTTCTCTCTCTCTCTACATATATATATATATATATATCCAATCGTACATATATGATCTCTTTCTCAATTTTATATAACTATGACACTAATTACGAAAGTAATATTGATTTTTAATTATTATTGATATGTGCTAAATTGGTTGGGCCCCAAAGCAAGGCCCAAAAGCCCAAGGAGGTTCTTAGGAGTCCCAGAAAAGATATCGAAGCCCCATGCGAAAGCCCGTATATTCTCAAAGGAGGTCCAAAAAGGGCACCGGCCCAGCCCAATGAAAGACCAGTCAGGCCTCCCCCTAGCGAGGGAGAAGCCTAACCCAGGCAAAGGACGAAGCCCCACTAGGGAGGCCCACGGCGGAAGCCTGAGCTCATCAAGTCCGGATAAGGGTAAACCCAGCCTTGTCCTTATCCACGGAAGACCCCTCCAACCACCCTCCTACTTCCAAGGAATCCGAAGGTTGCAGAAGTCTAAGGAGGCCAGTACTTGGTCCTCCTAGAGTCCAGGTCAATGAAGAGTCCTCCCCAGCTATGGCTCTTCCTCTATAAATACCGGCCTACTTGGCTAGCACAAGTAACGTTTTCTTAGCACTCTAATACACGAACTTATGCTCTCAACTTGCACCAAATTGGTTTTATGCTCTTTGTTCACGAAATCTCACCATGTTATTACTTTATTCAAACTTATTCTTCTACAACTACTTACTGACTTGAGCATCAGAGTTCTAACATTTTTTTTTTGCAAGTCCCCTTTTCATAGCTTGTGAAATTCAAGGTCCATTCCACCTGAGCCCACGAACGAGCTCTTTTAGCTCACATCAATTGGTGTCGTCTGTGGGAACACAAAACTAAGATGGGGATTATGGACACTCTCAACAGTGATCAGGCAAGCAGAAGGCCTTGGATGCTCCTGTTGATCCTCAGGCATTGTAGGTACTGCCGGAAGCCCCCTTGGCTCCCACTGGAAAGGAGGAGGCGGGAAGTCCCTCCAAACCCCTATCGGACCTTTCGTGGGACAGCACCCCCTCAGAAACCTCCTCTGATAGGTTGTCCCAAGGACTGATGGTGGCCATCCAATAGATGATTACGTCCGCCATACAGGCGCAAATGGCGACGGTCAACACTACTCCCTTGGCAACGGTGGCCCCCGGGCTTCAGAGAGCCCCCCGGTGGCTAGAGGGCTGATGAAAGATGGGGAGGCCCCTCCTGGGCTGAGGCTCCTCGAACTCCCGAAGGAGGAACCGATTCCATCTCCCCCAGTGCGAAATGAAACTCCCCCTCATTGGGAGGCTCAAGTGGAACACCTACAGAAAAGATTGCAAGATGTGCAGCACCGGATGATAGGAGTCCCGCTGGAGGTACAGGACGACATCCCATTCAGCGAGGAGGTCATGGCGGACAAACTTCCTCCCAACTGTCGCACACTAGCCATTGCAAAATATGATGGCACCACCGATCCACAGGACCACCAATCACAGTTCGAGAATCTCGCGATTCTCTATCGATACACTGATAGGATCAAGTGTCTGGTCTTTGTTACCACATTTTCCTGAGCGGCCCAACAGTAGTTCAACCAACTACCTGCCAACTCAATGAGGAATTTTCAGGAGTTCTGCTCATTGTTCCTCCATCAATTCGCCAGTAGCAGGAAACATTGCAAAACCTCCCTTAGTCTCTTCACCATTCGACAAAAGGATTCCGAGACATTGAGGGACTACCTATATCGTTTCAACACTGCCGCCTTGAAAGTCCCTGTGGCTACACAAGAGGTCAAAGCTACCGCTTTCTCTCAACGGCTTTTGGATGGGGATTTCTTCAAATCCTTGGCCAAGAAGCTGACACTAGACTTCAATAGCTTGCTGGCTAGAGCAGCTAAGTACATCATATTGAGGAGGCCCAAGCCTCTAAGAAGGAAGGTCAGAGCAAGAAGAGAAAGGACACTTAGGAAGAACGATCCACCAAAAAGCTCTGTGCTAATGGTGGAGGAAAGTGGATCGGCCTGGGAACGCAGCGGAAGCAAGGTGGAGATAATGATGTGTGAAATAAAAGAATTTAAATCGCGTTCAAGGGGTATGCCCATTAACGATCCCAGGCTATTGGTGTATAAATGCGTAATACAAACATGTATACAACAATTAAGCGTTCATGGCTATAAAATAAAATAGGAAAAACAAGAACATAAACGTAAAATATCTTTCTCGATTTTCTACTCCAATCGACTACACGATATGATCTCCTCCCGACGTTCATCCACGCGAGGCCTCAACATAGAGACCCTCTAATGTAGTCCACACCACACTGGGAGATATCTCATTTTTCTTGCTAAAGGAAAACGGATCTAGAGGATAAACTCGAAGAAGGGATTCCACTATCAAATTAGTGTTCCTTCTTGATCTTACTTTGTTCTTCAATTGATCCTAGATCAATGAAGCAACAAAGAGGATTCAGAGAGTAGAGAGAGAGAGGGCGAAAATGGCTTGAGAGATTGTGTAGAGAATGTTCTTGTTTTTTCCTAGAAAAAGATGAATAATAATTTTTTTTATGATAGTATATACACATATATACTTTATTAATGTGATTATTTGAATGTATCTAGGTTCATACAAGGATGTCTAGATACATTCCAATCAATCCCCGTAAATCATCAATCAAGCCTACCATTTTATAAGGTATGATTTAATCATACCAAGTGAAAGAGGCTTGATTGGAATTGATTTGTCTCTTTCCAAAAGAGACAAGTCAACTTGTCATCAAAGGCCTTCATGGCCGATTTTAGTGCTTCCACAAGAAGTAGTTTTCAGTCATTCCATTTTAGAAGAAGCCCCACTTCTTCTAATTCTAAAAGTGGAATTAACACCTCTCTTGGGCCAAGAGTTAATGCACTGGATTTTATTGTAATCCAATTACAATAAACCCAAGAATTAAATCCTATTTAATTCATGGTCCAATTAAATAATTTCCATTGATCTTTTAATCCAATTAAAATATCCAAGCTTTGATTTTCTACTTAATCGATAAATCCCATTTATCGATAGAACGAGGGCCCGATACAATATCGGTCCATCCATCCAATGGACAATCCCATAATAATCCAATTACTTCTCATCCTCTGAAATTGAGTCCAAGTAAATTCTTTCACCTCCTTGGTGATTTGTGTGTGACCCTTTAGATTCACCCTCAGCTATACTTGGGCTCGTGTCCAACAGGAGCCCGTCACCATGGGTGGCCGTCTATCAACAGTCCATGGCACTAGAGACTAGGTGAATATTGGCATGAACATTTAGGCGTTGATTCCATACGGGTACAGTTCTACTGTCGACCGTCTCTCGGCCTTAGTCTAGGGTATGGAATTGGGCGTCAATTCCCATCCTTGACTAGGCATCTATGCTTAATACTCGATATGCGTTTACTCTATCGATCGACGTAGGAAACCTTTTCCTACTCAATCAATTGCTATGGCCATAGACTTTCAGAGTCTAAACCATCTCAAAGCGCATAGGAGACATCACCGTCATACTAATGGGGGACAGATCCTATCCTGGAATCCACCATCCTCGCTATATACTTCAACTGTACTGGACAAGGCTTATAATGACCATCTTACAAAATGATCACCTCTCGCCAGATCCTAGATACAATCTTCGTATGCACGTGACTGCAATGATTCCTCAAGTCCGAGGACTAATCCCGTACTATCGCAACCGAGAATTCTAGTCATACCGACCAAGCCTCCAAGGCTTCCATATGACGATTCTCGCGAGTCAGTTAAGTCAGTCGACTACCTTGTCAACTAACCCACTAAAATTGCATAGACGACCTTCGTTTGTCGCCGATGAAACTCGTCACTCACCCAGTTAATGCAATACTTAGTGCAAGTCTCAATAAGGCACTCAATGCCCACTCTCAAGGTCATCGACTTGGAATGTTTCAGACCAACCCTAAGAAGTTAGTTTCATAGCCGCTATCCAATGGGCAACCCAATTACATGTGTTATCCAATTGGTCTGTGGGCATTTGTTATGACGTTGAAACGCCGTTCAACGTTAGTAGTAAGCACAACAAACACAGTTCTATTGATGAATACTTAGTCTATTCATTAGGATAATATTACTATAATAAAAATTGACGAATAGTTCCCAAAACCTCCAATTCGATTAGATTTCTTGTCACCTATTCTCACAATCTCCCACTTGACCCCAAATTCAATTACCCATGTCACTCAGAACCTTCTGAGAATGAGTAATATGCGATACCGGCTCAGTCTTACGGGTTACTCTATTTTTATGCCGAGGTAATACGGTCCAACTGTATCTCGCCTCTTCCTACCATAGCTACCTGTAGATGGTGGTTGTCTAAGAATTTTTCATGGATCTTGTGATGAGCTCTCATGCCTAAAAGGCTTTAGCCATAGCCTAGTTGTCAACCTCCATGGAAACTACTTGCTCGATCGTGCTAGGCACTACATCTATCCAATGGGTGTTTTCTTTTTTCATCCAAACCACTTTTTAGAAATGACTTCCAAAGTTGTCATATTCCGACTTTCATGGTCAAACATCGTGGTATCCTGCTTGGAACCTTTCCAAGCTACTACATTCACCATTAAGTCCGAAAATACATAGTTATTGAGATCAAATATTATTCATATGATTCTAGAAGCAGTATCGCTATAGCCTTCCAAAATCAACTCTCCATAAACCGTGCATCGAGAACACTTCTCTAATCCTTATTCAGGTTTTAAAGACTGCTCTCAACTGCTATCTATTGCCTCGTCGGTACACACCCGATATCCGTTGTTATGTACAATGCGTAAACAACATCAGGCCCTGTGCACCGAACAACATACCCATGTTGCGTACGGCAATGCCGTAGGGGATGTAAAAAATCTAAGCTTCCTCATTAGTCAATCGTGACTAAGTTTTTGGACAGCTTGGCCCTATGAATGGGAATCCAATTCCTTTCATGGAGAATTGCATTAACAATACTCGTGTTTCTAGTGTTTCCTAACATCTTAATTACAAATGAATAAGACGTTACACACTTAACACTCGGAACAAAACCACACTCCCACTGACCCTAATACTAGTTATTGACTGAGTCATACATCGTATTGGTTCGTCAAAACGAATATTCCAATTACATGAAATCTCAAACCCAGTTTGAATTTCTATACAGATCTCGCGGCTCCAAGCCATTAATCCAATCTTGATGTCCAACATCGCTTCTCCATATGTCCTTTGGTCATGCTCCAATTGACCAGTCGGACCCAGAACCTGTACCCATCAGGTATCTAAGGCATTCTGGTCATCCCTAGTAGGACTGGAATATAGTTAGTGGGAAATAACCTGATGTTTGTATCATTTTGCACTAGACCTACACAAACCAGATACCGACTCTAGTCTGTCTTCCTACTAGTCCCTTGACGTATGCAGGACCTTCCCACATACTCAAGAACTTTGTAGGATACAGGCTTTCCAAACTAATCTAATATGATAAGTAGATCATGACTTTAAGAAAATGCCATGTTTCTCAACTTGGCAACTTTCAAATCCATGTCTAGATGGGCTAAGGTAACTTCAGTTAAATACAGAGCGAACCAAGTCCAACAAGGTTCGTTTTCTCCCTTATCAGAGACCATTCAACCATGGCCGCTTCAAGAAGAATTTCACTGATTGAGAATTCCATTCTCATTCGGATACTCGAGAACTCCCACTGAATAAACTTCCTCTCGATCTAATCAAAAATTAACCAATTTGATTCACCACTCCAAGTCTAATACTCCGAACTTACCAAAGGTTCTTAGACTTGTCAATCCTCTTTTATTCTTGTGTATTCAGTAATCTTACAGATATCCTTTTTGGATCCGATCCAATAGGCTATTGGGACTCCCACTAAATGCACACCCTCCTGATCTAATCGAAAGGTGACCAGTTTTGTTCACCACTCCAAGTCTAATTCCCCGAACCTACCAAAGGTTCTTAGACTTGTGAACCCTCTTCTGGTCCTATGTATTTAGTAATCCATAGAAGTCGTTTTGGATCCAATCCAATAGACTATCGACAAGCTCACTTTGTCTAACAAAATGGTTCTTTAGTCTTTTCCTCATCAGAGAAGATTTGCAAGCTAGCAGATCCAAATCATCTATTGCGAGACTCTTTGGATCTTCCAACTTCCTCATCTTAACTAAAGGAAACTAACCTAGCAATGGATCCCAAATCCGTAAGTTCATCTTGATTTTATCCATTTTAGTCATTTATTTTGAGTACTCATAATCTAATTATGGGACAGTGTCAAGTGTTTATGTACCAAACCTAGTAGACAAGAATCTCCGTTCTTTGTCAAATAAAAGTAGTTTTATTGATCAAATTATTGTATCCAAAATTGTCCAACAATAAATTAAACATATCTTGATCATGCTAGGTCACATAATTCGCACAGACACAATCTTAACATGATCACTACTAAGCCTAACTAGTCCTTAGTCTTTGTAGCGACAGTTTCACCATTGCTAGACCTTAGGATCGTCTGTCTTAGCTTTCCATTCCTTATCATCACCTGCGAACCATTCGCAGGTTATGAACGACTGATATCCAATACCAAAGAACAGAACAATGATCATGTTGATACTCAATTCAAATGTCACCTTTATTGGAGAGGGGCTTTAGGAAACTCCCTCTTCCAATGTCCCTTTTCTCGCAGTTAATGCAAACATCTTTTGGAACTACTGACTATCGAACCCTTTTTCTCTTTTACCCCTGCCCAGCAGTGTAACAGGAGCACTCAAAGTGCTGGCAGTGGCTGATGTTGTCTGAGCCTTCTTCCTCTTCCTGCGTCCGACACCCTTGCCTTTCACTTTAGAGGTCGAAGCCTCCTCACTAGTACCGTAGGCGCAGATTTTTCAATCGTTGCCTCGTACGGGACCAACATTTTTATCAACTCATGAAGGTCTCTCTCAAGCTCATTCATGTTGTAGTTGACTATAAATGGGTCGAGTGAGGGGAGAAGAGACTGAAGGAGCACGTCGATGTACATCTCTCTTTCTAGATCAGCTTGGAGGTCTTTGAGCTTTTCCACAAGGGATAGCATCATCACTCCATGCTCTTGTACCGACGATCCTTCTATCTTCTTCGCTCTGAAGAATTCTTTCATTGCAGTATATCCAACATGCCGATCTGGAACCGCATAGACTTGCTGCAATTGAAGCATCATCGAGCCAAGATCCTCCAGCCTATCATACTGCTTCTGGATCTCATTATCCATGGATACCAGTATGATGTTGCGGACTTTCCAGTTTTCATCAAGCCTTTTCTTGAACGTCAAACGTTCTTTGGACGATGGCCCTTCCAGCAAGGTATGAGGAAAAACCTTATCCAAAATATAAGTCTGGTTCTTTGAAATCTAAGACCATCTTAAGATTTCACAACGAGGTGTGGTAATATTCCATTAGACTTATTAGTCTCAAGTATAAGGGTTAGTGGATTCTTAGACATCTACAGTTAAACAGAATAACATTCAGTAGATTATAACAATATTATATTGAAGTTAAGACTTGGTCCTTTAGTCATTAACCCCTCCCATTATTTCTACGAAAGCCCATCACTCTCAAATGGGTTTTCGAAAAACCATTTCCTAGTGGGCTTGGGATCCACAAGCGCAATTCTCCATGCCCCACTTTTACAATTCACATGGAAAAAACCTCGTGGGAGTTATCTAATACTATTCTCATCCGATAAGATTCCCAAGATATTTTGCCTTACCTCTTCACATGATCCCCAGGACTCCAAGTGAATCATGCTACTCGATGTTAGGCCCGACCCATCAACCAAATCATACCTCAACTGTCGCCCCCTACGACTCGTGAGACAGGGAAACAACGAGCATATTCCTTTATTCACAATAATGGTGCAGCTTTCCTCTATTCCAGATGTGCCACGACTCGTGAGACAACACTGAGTACCGGTAGCTCCTCACGCATTGTTATGGATGGAAGGCTTGGACAGATCAAACCATTTGACCCAATTCCATCGTGGGCCTAATATATTAACTTGGTCTTACCAAGTGAGAGTTCGAAATTATTGACCGAGACCTCATCACATAAATATTTTGCATGCATAAATATCCAATATTATAAAGCATTTAAATAAATGCATCGGATGCAAGTAAACCTAGCATACTCCTGTTGAATGATCACGAGCCCAACCTATGCTACCCACTGAGCCCGCAGTGAGTCCATGGTCTGTCTACGGTGGTCCTACACTATTACAGTAAATTAATCCAGTGTCATGCCAATGGGCCTTGTACTCTACTTGTTTCGCCTTGATGTGTCACCTTGGGTCTCCGTCCAACGTAGGCCTCTTTTTTCTCTGTGGGCTTGCCTTATTATACATAAAATGTAAAACCTCACCAAAAAATTCCTAACTACTCTCATTACAAGAGAAATATGATACATGGGAAATAAAAGGAAAAAAGACAAGCCTTAACATCATGAGGCGGAAGTGGGAGTTAATAGTCCCAAAACAAGAGGCACGCAGGCCCCACCCAAAAGCAATTTAATACCATACACAAGTCAATGGGCTTCATGATCATCACTTGTTAATCTAATTAACAAAACACAACATAATTACATATCCAATATAATCATGCTCCAAATAATACAACTCATGTATTAAATCAATGATATCCAATATCATTCCATAACATAATTAAATGTAGAAAAATATATGTCAAAAATACAATTAAAAATGGATATTAGAAATCTCGTACAACCCATGTACATTTTCTTTTTGTTCGGAAAATATTTCCAAAATAATCTTAGGCTATGTAATTTTCGAAAAAATCATTTTCAACTAAAATTAAATCATCCATAAATTAAATATTCCAGAAAAAATATGCAGAATAATAGAAAATCAAATTTTCTGGAAAAACGACGAAAAAATGGCCAAGCCGTTCGGTCGTGCCGACTAGCAAGGGGTCGCGCGTGTGCGCGCGTGCACGACCGGCACGCGCGGATGCCCAGTGCGCTGCGTGCCCGCGCGCGAGCGCGGCCGGCAGCATATGTGCGTGCCCAGCGCTCACGCGACAACAGCAGCCTGCTGCCAACCGACAGCGGCTGCTACTACTGTTGAAATTCTTTTTTTTTTTTAATTATTCTGCACATAAAAAATGAAATATATACCCATATTTTAGAAAATCCAATTTTCTAAAATCACCTAAATATCCATGATTAATCACATAATTAAACATGCAAATTTCAACAAATAATTATGAAAATTAAAAGCAATAAACACATGTTTTTAAAGCTGATCAAAACACGTTGAACATGCTTGCACACATAAAACATGTAATCCATAGCCATATACACCGATCCGGGCCCTGATACCACTTGAAGGAATGTGGATCAGCCCAGGAACGAGGTGGAAGCGCGGTGGAGATAATAACGTGTGAATAAAAGAATTTAAATCGCGTTCAAGGGGTGTGCCCTTGAACGTTCCCGGGCTATCGGTATATAAAATCGTAATACAAACATGTATATAATAATTAAGCGTTCATGGCTATAGAATAAAATAGAAAAAAACAAAAACATAAACGTAAAATACCTTTCTCGATTTTCTACTCCGATCGGCTACACGCGTTGATCTCCTCCCGACGTTCATCCACGCGAGGCCTCAACGTAGAGACCCTCTAACATAGTCCACACTACACCGGGAGATATCTCATTTTTCTCGCTAAAGAAAAATGGATCTTGAGGATGAAATCGAAGAAGGGATTACAGTATCAAATTAGTGTTCCTTCTTGATCTTACTTTGTTCTTCAATTGATCCTAGATCAAAGAAGCAACAAAGAGAATTTAGAGAGTAGAGAGAGAGGGGCCGAAAATGGCTTGAGAGTGTGTAGAGAGTGTTCTTCTTTTTCCTAGAAAAAGATGAATAATAATTTTTTTTATGATAGTATATACACATATATATACTTTATTAATGTGATTATTGGAATATGTTTAGGTTCATCCAATGATGTCTAGATACATTCCAATCAATCCCCATTAATCATCAATCAAGACTATCATTTCATAAGGTATGATTTAATCATACCAAGTGAAAGAGGCTTGATTGGAATTGATTTGTCTCTTTCCAAAAGAGACAAGTCAACTTGTCATCAAAGGCCTTCATGGCCGATTTTAGTGCTTCCAAAAGAAGTAATTTTCGGCCATCCCCTTTAGTAGAAGTCCAACTTCTTCTAATTCCAAAAGTGGAATTAACACCTCTCTTGGACCAAGATTTAATGGACCGAATTTTCTTGTAATCCAATTACAATAAGCCCGAATTAAATCCTATTTAATTCATGGTCCAATTAAATAATTTCCATTGATCTTTTAATCCAATTAAAAGATCTAAGCTTTGATTCTCTATTTAATCGATAAATCCCGTACACCGAAAATATGAGGGCCCGATACAATATCGGTCCGTCCATCCAATGGACAATCCCATAAGCATCCAATTACATATCATCCTCTAAAATTGACTCCAAGTAAATTCCTTCACCTCATCGATGATTTGTGTGTGACCCTTTAGGTTCACCCTTAGCTAGACTTGGGTTCGTGTCCAACAGGAGCCAGTTACCATGGGTGGCCGTCTATTAACAGTCCATGGCACTAGAGACTAAGTGAATGTTGGCGTGAACATTTAGGAGCCAATTCCATACAGGTACGGTCCTACTATCGACCGTCTCTCGGCCTTAGTCTAGGGTATGGAATTGGGCATCGATTCCCATCCTTGATTAGGCATCTATGCTTAATACTCGAGATGTGTTTACTCTATCGATCAACGTAGGAAACCCTTTCCTACTCAATCAATAGCTATTGCCGTAGACTTTCAAAGTCTAAACCATCTAAGAGCGCATAGGAGACATTACTATCATATACTAATGCAGGATAGATCCTATCTTTGAATCCACCGTCGTCACTACATACTCCAACTACACTGGACAAGGCTTATAATAACCATCTTACAGAATGATCACATCTCGCCAGATCCAAGATACAGTCTTCATATGCACAAGACTGTCATGACTCCTCAAGTCCGAGGACTAATCCCGTACTATCGGAATCGGGAATTCCAGTCATACCGACCAAGCCTCCAAAGCTTCCATATGACGATTCCCTCGAGTCAGTTCAGTCAGTCGACCACCTTGTCAACTAACCCACAAAAGTTGCATAGACGACCTTCGTTTGTCTCCGATGAAACTCGGCACTCACCCAGTGAATGCAATACTTAGTGTATGTCTCAATAGGACACTCGATACCCAGTCTCAAGGTCCTCGACTTGGAACGTTTCAGACTAACCCTCAGAAGTTAGTTTCATAGCCGCCATCCAATGCTACATCGATTATCCAATTAGTCTATGGGAAATTGTTGTGACGTTGAAGCGTCATTCAACGTTAGTAGTAAGCACAACAAACACAGTGCCAGTGATGAATACTTACAATATTCATCAAGATAATATTATTGTAATAAAGATTGATGAGTAGCTCCCAAAACTGCCAATCCAATTGGCTTTCTGGTCACTTATTCAAATAAGATGGACGAGATATGAAGCCCCATTTTCAAAGGGGACCTCCTGTCTACACTCCCCTCAAGGCCTCCATCACTCAGGTTCTCATGGCGGTAGAGGGGAAGAGCTGCTGATATGACCTCGAGGCGCTAGAGAAGGCCCCACGCGACCTAAGTCGGACATGTTCTATCGATCTCATGACGACTACGGGCAGAGGAATGCCAACATCTCAAATACGAGATCGAGCGACTTTTCCAGAAGTATATGTCTAGGAGTTTGTCTGCAGAGAAAAGTCTTAAGGCACGGGTCCCTACCAGAACAAGGACCAGAACCAGGGAAATGCCTCGGCAGAGTCCAGTCCCAAGCCTCCCAAGATGGAAAGACGTAAATATGCCCCTGTTGGGCCCTTAGAGGACATGAACCTACCTCGGAAAAGAGTCATACACATGATCGCAGGAGGACCTATGGGGGGAGACTCCCACAGGACCCGAAAGGTACTGGCTCGGGAAGTAGAGAGCATGCCTCCTGAGAAAATCTTGGATGTAAACGCAAGGATGGGCACGCCTATCATCCAATTTTGGCCAACCGAAGTAACGGGGTTTATCCTTCCCCATAATGATGCCCGAGTAATCACAGCCACCGTGGCCAACTACGTATTCAGTAGAATCTTCATAGACTCAAGGAGCTTGGCTGATATAATATACGGAGAGGTCTGGACCAGATGTATTTGGGAGAAACCCCCATGGAAAAAAGTGGACACATTGTTATGTGGCTTCGCGGGAGAAATGGTGCGCACGAGAGGGGCGATAGCCCTCCCCCTTTCCTTAGGGCAGGGGTCGTTAAGGAGGACATGCTTAATTAAGTTCTTAGTGGTAGATGACCCCTCAACATACAACGTAATCTTGGGGAGGCCCTCCCTAAACGCCTTTCAAGAAATCATATCTACCTTCCATATGAAGATCAAATTCCCTGTGCCAGACGCAATAAGGGAAGTAGGTGGAGACCAACAACACTCTCAGAGGTGCTATGGTGGAGGCTAATGAAAAGGACAAACACGGGGAGCTATAGAACTATCCTTGGAGGAATCCCACAAAAGGCAAGGGAAAGATCCTTCTAAGGGGAATGAGGAGACCAGTCCAGGACCTTCCCCAAGGGAAGCCCTACCTAGCAAGGAAGATCACTCTAAAGTCCAGCTTGCGGAAGAGTTGCTAACTATTGAGCTATGTCCAGAAAACCCTGGCAAAACTGCCTGGATAGGTTCTCAATTGCAAAAATCTCTAAGGGACACTTTGATCCATTACCTCCAAGGCAACATAGATATATTCAACAGGTCCCCTCAGGACTTGGAAGGGATAAGCCTTGAAGTCATAATGCATCACCTCAACATCGATTCTTCCATGAAAATGGTGAAACAAAAGAAGAGACATTTTGGCACGGAAAATGACAAGATCATCCAGGCCGAGATAGAAAGATTAATGGAGGCAAGACACATGCGGAAAATTCAATTCCCCGAATGGCTTTCCAACGTGGTGCTCATCCCCAAACCTGGGGGAAAGTGGAGGATGTGCGTAGAGTTCCGGGATCTCAACAAGGCTTGCCCAAAGGATTTCTATCCACTCCCTCGCATCGACTAGCTAGTAGACTCTACCTCCAAATGCGATCTTTTGAGCATGATGGATGCCTCGCAAGGATACCATCAAATCATGCTAGCCCCACAGGACCATAAAAGGGTCAGGTTCATTACTTCAGTAGGGCCTTCTGCTACATGGCCATGCCTTTAGGTCTAAAAAACTCAGAGGCTACGTACTAACGCTTGGTGGACAAGATATTTTGCCCCAGCTAGGGAGGAACATGGAGGTGTATGTAGACGATATGCTCGTCAAGAGCAAAAAGGAAATGATCACATCTCAAACTTAGAAGAAACATTTTCCATCCTCTAAAAGTATTATTTGAAACTGAACCCCTTCAAATGTGCCTTTCGGGTACCGGGGGGACGCTTCTTGGCCTTCATGGTGACTGAGAGAGGGTCGAGGCTAACCCCCTCAAAATCAAAGTTGTTCTAGACATGAAAGCTCCTACTAACATTAACGGGTACAATGCCTTACTGGGAGGATAGTGGCACCGATTTATTGCCAAATCGGCAGAAAAAAAGCCTGCCCTTTTTTAAAGTATTACGGAAGTCCAAGAAATTTGAGTGGGGGGAACGATGCCACAAAGCCTTTGAAGAGATTAAGCAATACTTGGCTAGCCTTCCGCTCCTAGTTAAACCTTCGCCAGGAGACACGTTATATGTCTACTTGGCGGCCACACCCCAGGCGGTAAGCTCGGTCCTCCTTCAGGAGGAAAATGGGCAGCAGACCAACCATCTACTACATTAGAAAAGTCCTCAATGTGGCGGAAGAACGATACAATCTCATTGAAAAGATAGCCTTTGCATTGGTGATAACTGTCCGAAGATTGCGCCCCTACTTCCTGTCTTGTCAATTAAGGGTTCGTACCAATCACCCCCTCAAACAGGTTCTTGGGAAGCCGGACACATCCGGCCAATTGATTGAATCGGCCACGAGCTCAGCGAGTACGATATCTTGTACCTCCCCAAGACAGCCATCAAGGCTTATGCACTGGCCGATTTTATCTCAGAAAACACGTCCTAATGGGGAGGCTACTACACGTGGACGGATCCTCTACCACCTAGGGAAGTGGCGTGGGGGTGGTCGTGACCTCCCCAAACGAGTTTTATATGGAATTCGCAATCAAGTTCAAATTCAAAGCATCTAACAACGAGGCCGAGGACGACGCCCTGGCTTTGGGTATGAGAATAGCTTGGGAAGCTAGGGCCAGACACCTAGTAGCCTACTCCGATTCCCAACTCATTGTTAAGCAAACGGAGGGAGTCTACGAAGCCAAGGAGGAAAGTATGAAGCAATACCTTCAAAGGATAGAGGAATGGAAGGCCAATTTGATGCCTTCCAGCTCATTCAAATCCCTCGAGAAGAAAACAACAAAGCCGATTATTTGTCAAAATTGGCTAGCACCATAGATGATTGCCGAACTTAGCCTATAACAATATATCACTTGCCAAAGCCCATTTTTTCCCAGGAAATACAGGTCGTACATCCTTTGTGGGATTTGGAGACAGCATGTCCTAGACTGGTTAAAGGAAGGTCGCCTCCACACTGATCGATAGGAAGCTACTCGTATGAGGAAGCGAGCTGCGTAATTCCTCTTGGTTGGAGACACCCTGTCCAAGAAGTCTTTCACCCATCCCCTCCTGAGATGCCTGTCACAAGAGAGGGGGATACACATCCTCAAAGATATTCATGGAGGGTGTTGTGGATCTCACATAGGAGTATTGGCCCTAGCTAACAAAGTCTTAAAAGCAGGGTACTTCTGGCCTACGATGAAACAAGATGCCAAGTCACTGGTTAGACAGTGTGAGAGGTGCCAGAAGCACGCCTCCCTAATACATCAGCCAGTTGAACGATTGGCCACATTGCTGGCCCCATGTTCTTTTGCCCAGTGGAGGATGGATATCGTAGGGTCGTTCCCCATGGCTCCTAGGTAATGGAAATTCCTGCTGGTTGCTATAGACTACTTCACGAAGTCGGTGGAAGTCGAGCCCCTCTCCCGCATCACCGAAGGGGAGGTCATGAAGTTCCTATGAAAAAATATTATATTTTGTTTTAAGCTTCCCTGCGAAATCATCTCGGACAATGGACGATAATTCTAAGGGAACAAGATACGAGATTGGTGCAAGGGGTTGCGATTCAAATAAAGGCTCATCCTCTGTGGGTCATCCTCAAGCCAATGGTCAGGTGGAGGTCACCAATCGCACCCTCCTACAAGCTATCAACAGAAGGCTCGACAAAGGCGGAGGCAACTGGGTTGAAGAACTCACCAGTGTCGTATGGGCCTACCGAACCACGCCTAGGAATTCTACATGCAAGAGCCCTTTTTTTCCTAGTATACGGGACTGATGCTATAATACCGGTTGAGGTGGGTATGCCTTCTCATCGGATAATGTGTTATTTAGAAGGCGATAACAATAATCTACTTAAAGAAAACCTTGATTTCATCGAGGAACTCAGGGAGAAAGCCTTCTTTCGAATGCAAAGGTACAACAGCATAATAATTAACACCTATAATAGGCGGGTCAAGCCTTGCGGATTCCAAGTTGGAGACTTGGTACTCCAAAAAGTAGAGGCATCAAAGCAAGTGGGCAAGCTAGACCCCACATGGGAGGGACGCTACAAAGTTAGGAGAATTTTGGACAGCGGGACATCCTCTCCTTGCCATAGAACATACATAATCTCAAAATATTCTTTGCAGTGTAGGTGGAGCCCATCTGAAAAGGGATATCTTCTTGTCCTCCCCAATAAAGAGCCAACCTTGCCCTCCAAAGTAGGGCCCTCCCTAGAAGGATATCTTTCAGCCCCTCCTAAGGAAGGAATCCCCCAAGTAAATAACGTCCTGCCCCTAGAGGGCCTCTTCACCTCCTTTCCTACAAGTGGGACCTCACACGTACGTCACCACATACCACTAAGGAAGACTACTGCAAAGTTGTCCAGAAAAGGTAAATTTCTATATGCCATAAAGATACCCCTAGCACTAAACTATCACACTTTCTTGGCAGGAATGCCTCGAAATAACCCCTTCCACACTGCAGGTAGTCCATCAAGCAAGCCCTGCCACTCTGCGAGCACTCCCTAAAATAAGCCCTGCTACCTTGCATGCACCCCCTAAAATAAGTCCTGCCCTGCTGTAGGCAGTAAGTAAAATAAGTCCTGTTCTTACAGGAATCACTTCCGGACAAAAGAAGCAAAGCCTTGACCAGATCTGGGCCTATCCATTGCCTCCTAGAGAGGAAAAAAATTACCTCTTACCTTAGGTATTCTCAAAGGCACCAACAAAACTATTTTGCCTCCTTTTAAAGGAATCAGTAAAAACATACATGGGGCAACCAGCCCCCAAATCATCAAAAGTAGCCGAAAAACTCAACATAAAGGAAAGCAAAAAGCATATCATAACGGACCCCCTGAGCCAAACCCGTCTAAGGGGAGAGGGGCAATAGCAATATCCAGAATAACAGAAAAAGTAAAATTGTGCATGGGGGCAAGCATAGCAGAAACATAAATGTTTCAGGGGAGGGGGTACAATCAATCATCCTTCCCCACAGGCAAGGTCTTCTCAGGCTCTCCCAGAATTTCTAGCTCAGGGGAGGGGGGAAACAGCATTAGCAAGCTCGGCCGGAGGGGTTAGGTCCGTGGCAGAAGGCTCGTTGGCCAGGGCTTCCACATCTCCTTCTTCAGGGGCTCAAATCTCCCTCTTCACCGTCTCCAGCACCTGATCCAACTCCTTTTTTAAAAAGAATTTACCGGCCATATCATTCAACAACCCAAAAATCCAAGATAAAAGCGAAGAGAACCAGGCAAATTTGTTAGCTGGATCAAGGGGGAAGCTTCAGCCTGCGGAGGGGGAGGAGCAAAAGGGTTCGGGACATTCTTCGGAACCCCCTCATAATCCAGGAAGGAAGTATCTTCCCTTCTAGAGGGTAGCTCTGAGCCGCAAATAGTTCTTGGCAGGACACGAAGCCTTACCTCAAAACAGCCCTGCAATGCCAGCTACCTCTCTTTGAAAATCCTCAGACTTTTTGTACTCCAAGAGGCGCCTTTTCCAATATGAGGCCAGGTACTGCTTCACTTCCTTAGTATGAGGGAAGTCCAAGTAGGCCTGGTCAGCAGCCTGTCTTAGGGCCTCCGGTTGGTCCCGAGACAGAGGTAGGAAGTCTTGTTGCAGCTTTTCTCTCCTTTTCCGCCTGTTGATACTTCCCCAGAGCCTTCTTCATCTTGGCCAGGTCAGAAGCCAACCGCTCCACGTGATCCTCTAGCCTCTTTCGTTGGCCATCAACAGGATAGGGGGAGGGGTGTCCATGGGATGGCTCAAAAAGCTCCACTGCCACTATAGCTACCTGAAAGAAAGAAAAAACGCAAAGATCAAAACCAAAGGCAATATATAAGAATTGGGTGGAACAAAGCATTATACCTTCACAGTATGACACGAAAAAGGCCCCAAATAACTCCTCTTTAGAAAGGGAGGCTAGCGAGCGCCTGTCCACAAAGAGGATCAGCTCTCGCAGAAACTCTGCAAAGAGTCCTGACTCTCCTTCCCTCTCCCTCAATATAGATTGGTGGGTATACACCCCCAAATCAGGGACAAATCACTGGCGTCGGGAAGAGGAGCCCCTAGAAGAGGGAGGAGGAGGAAGAGGAGGCGTGGCAATTGAACGGGTGGCCACTCGCAAGCTTCCCGATGGAGGATGGCTAGACGAGCTCCCCTTCACCCGCTTGGAGGACCCCCCTTGGGAAGGGACAACCGGTCGCTTTCCCTTTTCCATCACCAGGGGCTTGGGTCCTTTCAGGAGTCCTTGGCAGCGGAAGCAGTCCCCGCAGGACTCCTTGAGCACTCTCTCTGAGGAGCTTGTCGAACATGACTTTCTCTGCACAAATGAAAGAACCAAAAATCATCTTTCAGAAACACCTAACATAAACTAGAAGAATCAAAAAGCAAAAACATAGGATACCCATGGGCTCCTCCAATGGGACCTCCTTGGGACTCAGCCCAAAGCCGTAAACAAGCCTCTCGGCTATAAGGCCCAAAACATCATAGGGAGGGCTGGTGGCTTTTCTTTCCAAGATATGGGATCGGAGGGAGGCAGATCAGAAACCCACTCACATGGGAAGGACCAACGAAGGGGAGGGCGCATAAAAAAGAAATTGCCCCTCCAGGACTTAGGGCGCTAGGGGCGGGGAGGAAGCGAACCCCTACTGGGGGAAGAAGTGGAAGGTGCCAGGCTCTGACTTCCCCAACTGAAATCAGAAGGAGAAATTTTTTGCTAGTGACAAGCCAACTATGGTATATAAAAATCAAGATGAAACTTGCAAGAAGACGGAACAAGTTAGGGGCTAGCTAGTTCAAAGGGACCCTAAATAGCTTAGACACATCTTGATAGAAGGAGGGAATGGGGAACCTAAAACCAACCCTCAACTGGACCCAGTAAAATCATAAACAACGAGGCGGAGGGAGGTCTGGTGAACTGTCCAGAGAGGGGACATAAATAGGGTAACCTAGGGGAATCCCATACTTCTCCCGTAAGCGGGCGGCATCAGAAGCCCGAAAAAAAAAGAGCCCTCTCCAGTAGGGTTGGACTCGTCTCCCTCTCCTCTTCCTCTTCCTCCTCCTCCTCCTCTTCCATCTCTCTTCCTTCGGCGGTTCATCTCTCTCCCCTCCGGGGAAGGACCCTTCCTCATCGTCTCCCCCGGTCAAATTCTCTACCTCCTCCGACATTTCCTCTTCCTCATCAACTAATCATCAAAGAGCACGAGAAAGGTTCCTTAGGCTCCACCTCCTACCACCTTGAAAGGCTAAAGGACCAGGGCCCGCCCCATAGAGGAGGCGACAGAGGGATCATCACCTCCAACCCATTCCCCCATGAACTGCATGGACTCATCAGGAGTGGAAGAAGACATTTTTAGCAGAAAAATGCTAAAGAAAATGTGAAGAAAGAAAGATCGAACTTACAGAGTTGGTGGAAAATGTACAAAGTTGCAGTTCCCTCTTGAAAAGACATGGGAAGGCGGAAGAATGGAGGGAGAAAGGGCAATAACTCGATCGAGGGAAAAAGACGTGGAAAGGATGTGGTTACCCAGAAGACGTGCAAATAACCGCCTCCCATTGGGCGGTTACCAAGTAGCAAACTAACCGATGTGGGCAGTTAGCGGTAACTATCCCCTATGCATGGCGTGTGGCCGCCACGCGCGTAGCCTTTGCGGAGACCTACGCCCTAGCCTGCCATAAAGACAGCCTCTAGTCATCATGACAGGCATGATACAAGGCACTCGCAACCCTAGACGACTATCACGATTCCCTTATCCAGGAAGGAAGCTCGCCTGGGACCAACTATACTTAAAATACGTGTGCATATGTAAAATTCAAATACGTGATTTGATATATGTAGTCGTACATTAGTGAATCTTTTACAATGTGCATTTTTGTTTGGATGAACTTTGGAGGGGAATTGCAATAGAGAACTTGCATTTAAGAGAGTGTTTCGCTAAGCTTACAAGCTTGTCAAAACATCTTACAAGATGTTTGAGAGCTTATAAGCTCCAAAAAATTGTTTGGCAAAATTTTTCGTAAAAAGCTTTTAAAATCTCAAAATAAGATGTTTTGAATTTTATAAGCTCTTAAAAATAAGTTTACATTGTCCAACTTTTTTCAGAACATCTTATAAACTCTATAAAGAGGGTGTGTGGCTAAACTTAAAAGCTCTTCAAAACATCTTATAAGTTTTGGAGCTTTTAAGATGTTCAAAACCGTTTTTTTCTTAGAAGAGCTTATAAGAGCTCAAAATAAAATGTTTTGAAGCTTATAAGATCTTTTAAAAGAAGTTAACTTTCTTAACTTTTTCTATAAGATCTTATAAGCTCTATGCAATTAACAATTTATAAGACAAAAATAACCTTATTAATTTGATGTATTCCAATATTACCCTTAACAAAATATACATTTTTTTTCCCAACAAAGATTCTCTCTCTCTCTTACCACCACGACACACCCCCTCCCCCCAACCTCTCTCCCTCCCTCCCTCCCTCTCCTGCAACGTCCCTTCCCCCCCCCCCCCCCCTCTCTCTCTATATATATATATATATGCAATCTTATATATATCATCACTTTCTCAATTTATATATAACTATGACATTAATTATCAAAGTAATAATGATTTTTAATTATTATTGATACGTGCTAAATTGGTTGTTCCAAAAGCCTAAGGAAGTTCCTAAGAGTCCTAGAAAAGATATCAAAGCCCCATACGAAAGCCCGCATATTCTCAAAGGAGGTCCAAAAGGGGCAATGACCTAACCCAAGGAAGGACCAGTTAAGCCTCTATCCAGCGAGAGAGAAGCCCAACCCAGGCAAAGGACGAAGCCCAACCAGGGAGGCCCAGGGCGGAAGCCCCAACTCATCAAGTTCAGATAAAGGTAAACCCAGCCTTGTTCTTATCCACGGAAGACCTCTCCAACGGCCTTAGTCAAAAGGCTGCAGAAGTCTAGGGAGGTTAGTACTCGGTCCTCCTAAAGTCTAGGTCAATGAACTCCCTAGCCATCGCTCTTCCTTTATAAATACGAGCCTACTTGCACCAATTGGTTTTATGCTCTTTGTTCACAAAATCTCATTGTGTTATTACTTTATTCAAATTTATTCTTATACAACTACTTACTCACTTGAGCATCGAGTGCTAATGCTTTTTTTTTGCAGGTCCCCTTTCTATAGCTTGCAGGAATTCAAGGTCCACTCCATCCAAGCCCAAGAACGAGCTATTTTAGCTAACATCAATTATAATCACGAAAAAATTTCTATTGATATTATATTAACTAAAAAGTATAATTTCAAGATATTATAAATTATAATATGGCTAAAAGTAGTCAGAAATGAACAAAAAATATATATCAATTATATATTTATATTAATATCCGACTAGCATGAATATTAATATTATTTTGATACAAACCTTTAGAGATAATAATTTGTCAACTTTTTTTTTTGTAACAAAATATCTAGTAAATTTTATTTTATTTTTTTTTTGGAGTTAAACTAATGTATTACTATTTATGAAAGTATTTTTGAAAATATTTAAGGGTAAAATACATCCACTTCTCCTGAGGTTTGGCATAATTATAAATACTCCCTTGTTGTTTGAAAATTTACAAATACCCCCCTGAGGTTTGTAACCGTCTAACAAATAATTCATTTTCATCCATTTTTATGGATGAACTGACCAAAACGCCCTCATTCATTGAATTATTTTTTATTTAATTTTTAAAATTTTTTTGGACTACTATGTGCAGGGAGGGGTTCTTAAGGTTTTTACACAGAAGAGCAATAATGCAATTTGCCTTGACTGATTTTTCTATAATTTTAATTAAAAAAATCAAGAGTAAAATGGTCAATTTCAGGCCTTCGGTTAAAAATTACAAAACCTCAGGGGGTATTTTTACTTTTTCAAACAACAAGAGTGTATTTGTAATTATGCCAAACCTCTGGGGAGGTGGATGTAATTTACCCAATATTTAAATACAAAATATGTCAAAAATAATAACTTATTTTATTCTAATTATATCATGTCTTTTTTTTGTTATTTTACGCAATAAAAAGACCTCATTATGCCAAACATCTTATAAGTTTTAACATCTTATTTTATCCAAACGCTTTAGGAGCTTATTTTAAAATAAAATTTAACATCTTATAAGCTCCCAAAACATCTAATAAGATGTACGAGTTTATAAAATATTTTAAAAAAACTTAGCCAAACACCCTAAAAATTAATATGTTATAAAACAGAAATATCTTCATTCACACGCATACACACACTCTCCCCCCTCCCCCAACACACACACAGTAAACTCTCTCTCTCTCTCTCTCTCTCTCTCTCTCTCTCTCTCTCTCTCTCTCTCTCTCTCACACACACACACACACACACAAACAAACACACATATAGACACTCACTCACCCTCTCTAGGATTTTAAAGAATTTTATTGCTAGTTAATTTTTTTGTATTCAAAGAGAAAATGTTACTATAAAATAATAAAGGATTATAGTTAAACAAAAATAAGATTGCTACTGATATTATATTTATTGAAAAATATAAATAAGACATTATAAATTATACAAGAAATAGTCATTGCATAAACAAAGAAAATATTAATTATATATTTATATAATATTTGACTAGCATGAATGTACATATTTTTTTTTTTATTTCAAAACTTTAGGTCATAATCTGTCTTTTTTTTATTTTTGTAAAAAAAATTATCTAATAATAATTTTTTATTTGAAGTTAAACTAATGTGCACTATTTATAAAATTATTTTAATAGTATTTAAATACAAAATATGTCAAGAAATAACAACTTATTTGATTATAATATAATCATGTTCTTTTTGGTCATTTTACCAATAAAAAACCTTATTATGTCAAACACCCTAATATCTTATAAGATGTGAAAACATTTTATAAGTTTTAGGTTAAATTACAGCCACCTCCCCTGAGGTTTGACATAATTATAAATACCCCTCGTTGTTTGAAAAATTACAAATACCCCCTCTGAGGTTTGTAACCTTCTAACAAATAACCCATTTCCGTCTATTTTATGGTGAACTGACCAAAATGCCCTTATGCACTAAATTATTTTTTATTTAAATCTTAAAAAAATTACTACAATGCGCAGGGAGAGGTTTTTTACGCAAAGAAGCAATAATGCAATTGCCTCGGCTAATTTTTCTACAATCTTAATGAAAAATTCAAGGATAAAATGGTCAATTTCAGACATTCGGTTAAAAATTGCAAACCTCAGGAGGATATTTGTAATTATGTCAAACCTCCAAAGAGGTCGTTGTAATTTACCCTCAGTTTTAATATCTTATTTTATACAAACGCTTTAGAATCTTATTTTTCAAATAAGATCCAACATTTTATAAGATGTACAAACTTAAAAAATGTTTTAAAAAAGCTTAACCAAACACCTTCATAGTATGTTCAAATATCTAATTTGACTTTATATGAGGCAACACATTGCAAAAGTTGAGATGGCCGAGTTGGCCTAAGGTGCCTAATTAAGGTTTTGGTTCGAAAGGGCGTTGGGTTCAAATCCCACTCTCAACATAATATTTATTTAATTTTCTCATTTATAGTTATTGAATTGTGACACATTTATGACTCTTATATTTTTTTTCCATAGTTATCCTCAAAAAATAATTTTACGAGCAATAATTTCTAAGGGAAAAAATGTAAGCTATCCTCCCGTGATATGGGTATATGCAAAATATCCCCCTATAAAAAAAATCAATTTACCTCCTTGTGTTTTTAAAACTAGCCGTTGGGCACGCCGTTCTACGTGTATATAATAAATATTTTTTCATGTTTTAAAATATAGTATAAATAAATAAGAATAAAATATATATAAACCAATACATTATGTATGTTAAAAGAAAGAAAGAAAAAAAGAAAACTAATTTGTAAAAGTTGGGAAGTTGAATAAGTTAGATATTTTTATCAATAGAAGGGCATTTTTGGCATCACAAAAAATTAGTGCGGCGATGTCATTAACCGCCGATTTGTGAGTATAGAAGCCCTTTTATTTTTATATTAATATAGATTAAAGCAATTTACCCCCTTGGAGAGAGTGGTGTACTGCATGTGCTCCACTCACGATTGGGCATGATTTTTAATAATAAAAAGTTATGTTCTATATAATATATTATATATATTGGTGTGCCCAACTTGGGTAAGCTCAAAGTGGAAGAAGCTTCGCCCATGAGAGGCTTAGTCCAAGGGAACTCTGGAAGCCCAAGAAACTATACCAACACCCCAATAGTTGGGACAAGGCGGGGCCAAATTCATTACTCTTATCCTCGGCCCAATAGAAGCGACAACCTAGGACCACGATGGCAGCAAACGAGGCTGTGTTTGCCTTGGTCATCAGTCAACGTGGATAGACGCACGAAATCCAAGAAGGACACATATGGGAAACTTTCTTCCAGAACACCAACTAACTCTATTTTAAAAGGACTTAGCTATCTAGAGACTAAAGAGTATTCTCACCTCTAAAAATGGGTTATGTATTTGCGATCTTCAAACACACACATATCTCGTGGCATACCTACTTCAACTCACAACTATTTCTTCCATTTTATTTCTTATCATTACTTATATCTTTCGAAAATTATGTACTGAACATTAGAGTGCTAACGCATTTCTTGGAGGCCCCTTTTCCTGGATTTGCTTGGAGGCCCCTTCTTTGACGAGTTAGTTTTAGCTCACATCAAGTGTTTCGTCTGTGGGAACACAAAACTAAGATGTGAGATCTATGAAAATCCCCACTAGCGAATCAGACAAGCAAAAGGTGTTGGACATCATGGCTAACCCCCAAGCGTTGTAAGTGTGACCAGTGCCTCTTTGGGCCCTTCCAGGCGAGACGTCGCCAGACCATCAGGAGGTCCTTTTAAGCTGATGTCCGATCCCCCTCGGGACAGCACCTCCTCAGATACTTCCTCCAATAGATTATCCCTGGAACTGCTAGCAACCATTCAACATATGATCATCTTAGCTATACGAGCGCATCTACCCGTTGTGGCCTCGGCCCCTTTGGTGGCTCGAGCTCCTCCATTCCCCACTGTCCCTAAGGTTGCAGCGTTTCCAAGAAGGAAATGGTAGGATACCTCCTTCTCAGGCACCCCCAGGGCCACCGTTTGGTGAGTCGGCCCTACTTCCCTATGCGAGAGAGAAGCCCCCTCGCCCCCCCCTCCCCCCAGCTGGCATGCTTATAGAAGGGCTTGCAAGATGTTCAGCATCGCGTGATGAGAGTCCCATTAAAAATACCAGGAGGCATCCCCTTCAGCGAGAAGGTTATGCCTGACGATCTCCCACTCAACTGTCGAACACCCGCCATAGTCAAATACGATGGCACTACTGACTCATAGGAGCACCTCTTTAGATTTGAAGTGCAGCTCTCCTCCATAGGTATACATATAGGATCACGTGTTGTGTGTTTGCTACCACTTTTCCTCGAGCGGCTCAATACTGGTTCAACTAATTACCTCGGGGTCGATAAGGAGTTTCTAGGAATTCCGCTCGTTGTTCCTTCACCAATTAGCCAGTAGTAAAAAAGCATTGCAAGGCCCTGTTGAGTCTATTCACCGTCCGACAAAATATGTCGCATCCCTGAAGGAGTATCTCCACAGGTCTAATACTGTTGCCCAAGAGGTCCCGGCAGCTACCTGGGAGGTCAAGACTAGTGCCTTCTCATAACAACTCCTCGATGGGGACATCTTCAAATTATTAGTCAAAAAGCCCGCTCCCGACTTTGATAGCCTGTTGGCCAGAGCGGCTAAGTACATCAATGTGGAGGAAGCTCGAGCTTCCAACAGAGAAGAACAAGGAGAGAAAAGGAAAGACGCCAAAGAAGAAAGAACCACCAAGAAAATGAAGGTCAACTTCCGGGACAAGAGGCACCCCTCTAAAGGGGACCCCCCGTGTACACTCCTTTGAATGCCCCTATCTCCCAAGCCCTCACTGTTGTGGAGGGCAAGGGATTACTAATTCGGCCCCGAGGGGCTAGAGATGGCCCCACATGGCCCAAGTCCGACAAGTTCTGTCGGTTCCACAATGATTAACAACACAATATGGACGAATGCCGATACTTGAAGAGTGAGATAGATCGATTGGTGCAGAATGGATATCTTCAAGAGTTCGTATGAAAAGAAAAAGCTCAGGGCACAGGACCTTATTAGAGGAGAGATCCCCATAAAGGAAAACCCCCTGCTAAACTAGGATTTGAATCCCCTCAGGAAGATGGCCACAAGCACATGCCTTCGGGGCATCAAGAGGAGGTCAATCCTCCCATAAAAGGGGTCATCCGTATGATATCTGGAAGGCCCATGGATGGAGACTCTCATTGGGCCAGGAAAGCGCTAGTTCGAGAGGTAGAAGGTCATGCTTTTGAGGAGGTACTAGAAGTAGACACTTTAGCTAGTACTCCGATCATCCAGTTTGAACCTGGAGAAAGATCTATACTGGCCCTCACTCATAATGATGCCCTAGTGATCATCGCCACGATAGCCAACTATGAGGTTGTTCGGGTCTTCATAGACTAGGGGAGTTCGGCGGATATTCCATTCAAATAAGCGTATGATCAAATGTAATTAGGGGATGTCCCCCTAGAAAAAGTTGACACCTCACTATATGGATACACAGGGGAAAGGGTGCACCCCCGAGGTACGATTACCCTTCCCTTCTCCTTAGGGCAAGGATCGATGAGAAGGACATGCTTAATAAAATTCTCAGTAGTGGATAACCCCTCAGCTTACAATGCAATTTTGGGGAGACCTACCCTCAACACTTTCTAGGCGGTAATCTCCACTTTCCTCATGAAGGTTAATTTCCTCGTGCCTGGGGGCATAGGAGAGGTTGAGGGAGACCAACGATAGTCCCGAAAGTGCTACATGGAGCCCCTATGCAAAGGCCAGAACGATGGGCTGTAGAACTATCCTCAGAAGGGTCTCGTAAGCGTCAAGGGAAAGATTTGGCCGATCCGAATCCCCCCAGAGGAAGATCTCTCTTAGGGAAAGGATCATACTAAGGTTCAGCTTGCTAAAGAATTGCTAACCATAGAACTAAATCCTACGTTCCCTAGGAAAACAACTAAGATTTGGTCTCAATTGCAGGGACGCCTTAAAGAAGATCTAATACGATGCCTCCAAAAGAACATAGATATATTCTCCTGGTCTCCTCAACACTTAGAAGGTATCAGTCCAGCAGTTATCATGCATCACCTTAACATTGATCCTTCGATGATACCAGTCAAGCAAAAGAAAAGACACTTCGGCCCATAGAAGGATAAGATCATTCAAGATGAGATAGAGAAGCTTATGGAAGTAGGTCATATCAAGGAGATACAATTTCCTGAGTGGCTCTCTAATGTAGCACTCGTCCCTAAGTCGGAAGGAAAATGAAGTCTGTGTGTAGATTTCAGAGATCTTAACAAGGCCTGTCCAAAAGATTTCTAACCTCTCCCCCGCATTGACCACTTAGTAAACTTTAGTTCGGGTGCGAGCTCCTGAGCATGATGGACACTTATCGAGATTACCATGAAATTATGTTGGCTCTTGAAGATCATAAGAGGGTTAGCTTCATCACCTCGCAGGAACCTTCTGCTATGTAGTGCTGGCCTTCAGTCTCAAAAACGGTGGGGCTACCTATCAACGATTAGTGGATAAGATATTCCTACCTCAATTAGGACAGAATATGGAGATATACGTGGATGATATGATCGTGAAGAGCAAGACGGCCAATGATCATGTAGCTGACCTGGAGGAAACATTAAAAAGTTCTCAAGAGGTTTCGATTAAAACTAATTACTATTGTGACAACTCCAATGAATTAAAGCAATTTAAACGCCAGAGAACCCGCCCCGATCTCCATTTAGGGCAGGCTACAGGACGAGTCTTCGTGCTGGTCCTTGTGGACCCGAGATGCGCAACGGTCTCCATTTTTTGGTCCTAAACCCACTCCTTCGTGGTGGTTTTTTTCGGGTCTAATTGCCACCTCTATTCATAGCCCCACTAACATACTAGTAAGTCCAACCTTACCCAAATCAAGTACCATCATACATTGAGTATTTACTTTCTCTATCTTATTTTTCATTATTTAGTCTTTTTAAATAATCTAAATTGACTTTAAATGAAGGAAGGGCATTGATCTAAAAAATTTAAACAGTTCTACTAGCGTATTAGTAGTAAAGAACGAAGTGAAAGAGGCAGAAGTTGAGATGGCCGAGTTGGTCTAAGGCGCCAGATTAAGGTTCTGGTCCGAAAGGGCGTGGGTTCAAATCCCACTCTCAACAGTGTTTCATTTTCTCAGTTGCAGTAATTGCAGTCTCTTTTTCGAAGAAGATAAGCCCCTTTTGAGATTTGACTTATTTCAAAATTCTTGTCGAAATTATCTATCAAGTACATAACATTTTTAATTTAACTTTTATATCTTAGGAATCTTGTTTGAAATGAATTTTCAAATTATTAAAAGATGGAAAAAAAAGATATACTCAGTTCAACTAAAGTTCCTTTCATATTCATACATTTTCAAAAGTGCTCTGTATTAGTCTCAGTTATGGCGGTAAATGATTCGAGTTTAATTGAATATATAATTATTTAAACCTATTTAAAATATTATTGAGCTTGAAAATATTTGAATTTGATTTTATTATTAATATAATCGAATTCAAACGAACTTTAATTGGATAAAACAAAAATCAAGCTTGAGTTATTTAATATTTTTAGTATAGTTTTTTATTTTTGTACTAATTGAATCGAATTCAAGCCGACCTCAAAAATCAAACAAATTTTTTTTCAAGTTTGATTTGCTAAATTTAACAAATTGAAATCAAATCAATCAATTTCAATCGAGTATCGAATAATTTGATTTGTTTTTCAACTCTAGTCTCACTTAACCTTTTTTTCTTTTGATATATATATAAAAGAATAGGGCAAATCTTACTATTAATCTCCATATTTAGTCTTCATCCCACTTTGAGCTCTAATCTTTTAAGTGCACCGTATCTATTTATAATAAAATAGAATAATTGAGATTATGCATTTAAGCGCCATTTATGCGTAGATGTGGATAGTAGAAATGGCAATTCAATTTGAACTCGGGAAACCCGCCCCGTATGGGGCGGGTTTGGGACCCAATTTTTCGGGGCCGGGGCGGGTTTGGAGCATAAAAAACTTGCCCCAGTCGGGTTCCGACCCCACATCTTTTTTATTATATATTATTAATATATATTACAAATAAAAAATTATAGTATTATATTTAAATCCTAAATAAATTTTGTATGTACCCAACTCTATATAAGAAATAAAAAAAAATAAAAAATTAGTTGATAAGAAATTTAATGATTATTTTAAATTTTAAATTAAAAATTATATAGTCTATATTAAGTTATTTAAATATAAATTGATATTATTTATTAAAAAATAAAATATTAGTTTAATATATTCTTTGTATAATATAATTCATTGTAAATCGTAAAATGATATTACTTGAAAAGAAAATTAATAATTTAGATAAACATACTATTTGTCTGATACAATTCATTTTAGATATATATTATTATATGATGAGATCAAAAAGTTTAATTAACAATTACGATATCTTAAAATCCAGCCACCCGATTCATACCAAATTTTAATATATATAAGTTTGTGTCCATTAGATCATATTGGACGGTACGATTTAAAATCACATGGTCTGATTCAACGATACACCATCTTAAATGATTACTCTTTTGTTTCGAGTACGATATCTCAACATCCGTATACCCAATAAGTCTAAAACGTTACCAAATGTATTTTTCTGTAAGGTTGATCATATCTAATGGTTTGATCTGAATTTTAACTGTTCGATTAACCCATATTGTTCAACAATATAAGATGATAGTTACATCAATGTAATACTAACATTTATAAATATACAAATTTATTGCATATTGTGAACATATGCCAATCTCAACTATAAATACTTTTATGTATTTTAATTACATTATTCCAGAAAATGGATACGTTCTATAATATTAAATTGTTCAATATGATTTTTTTTAGTATATTTTATTAATTATATTACTACTAAACGAATTAGTAGTTTATGTTTATAAAAAAAATTAAAATATTATATAATATATTTAATATTTTGATAATTAATATAATAATATTTAATATTAAAAAATGTAATATATTTTTAGGGATGTTATGCATATGAAAGCATGTTTTAATTTCTTGTGTTTAAGAAATAAAAAAATGAGCACAAAAAATATTAATAAATTCATGGTGGGTCGGGTTGGGGCGGGGCGGGGCGAAACGGGGCAGGGGTGGCCGGGCGGGGTCGGGGTTTGATCTTGGCGAGGCGGGGCGGGTCCGGGGGCGGGGTATGGGGCCTAAAAAATTTAATCGGAACGGGTCTCGGGTCTGGGCGGACCTGTACCAGACCCGCCCCATTGCCATCCCTAGTGGATAGCCTCAATGAGCTCAATTCTGGCAAATGGAATTTAACAAATTTTTCGATAAAAAAAGGAAAAGAAATATTAGTATTTATCCAAAAAAATCTAATCGATATTATATATTTATATATTTTTTATAAGTAAACAAAAAACATATTTATCCAATATATATGTATTTATTTTACAGATAACATCCAATAGTTTATCCACAAAAGAATTGTATTTTTCAAAAACTAATTAAATAGAACTATAAGTAAGTTTATCTTAAATCTAAAATAAGTAAATAATTAATACATTAAAAATTAAATTAATTAGTAAGTATAAAAATACAAAAGCATCTTGAATACAAAAATGAATTTAAATTATTTTACTAACTATTTACCTAAAAAAGGAGTGAATCTTTTGGATAAACAAATAATCGTACACTTATCTAAATTTAAATATAAGGTAAATGATAATTTTTAAGTGGCAAAATAACTAAGTAAATAAAATTACAAATAATTCAAACTATAAAATAAAATGAGTAATTTATATATAATAAAACAGAATCATTGAGACTATCCACCTAAGCGTCACTTATGTGCAGCTGTGGATAGCCTCAATGAGCTCTATGCTGCCAAAAGGAATTTAGCATCTTTTTAAATAAAAGAGAAAAAAATATTAGTATTTATCCAAAAGAATCTAATCAATATTATATGTTTATATACTTTTTTAAGTAAATAAAGCCATGTTTATCCAATATATATGTATTTATGTTATAGATAACATTCAATAGTTTATCCATAAAAGAATTGTGTTTTCTAAAAGATAATTAAATAGAACTATATATAATATTCTTTTAAATATAAAAATAAGTAAATAATTAATATATTGAAAACTAAGTTAATAAGTATAAAAATAAAAAAGTATATTGAACACAAAAATGAATTTGGATTATTTTACTAACTAATTCTCAATTTTGATCTTAGACAAAAAAATGAGTGAATCTTTTGGATAAACAAATAATGGCATACTTATCTAAATTTAAATATAAGATGAATGACAATTTTTTAACTTCCAAAATAACTAAGTAAGTAAAATTTACAAATAATTCAAAATTTTAAATAAAATGAGTAATTAAAAAATAATTCAAAACTTAGAAATAAAAATAATTAGTGAATATTAAAACTATAAGAGTATTATTTAATATTAAAATGAATTTTAGATTATTGTATCCCTAACTAATTTATCTTTTGGATGCATTCAAATCATTTATCAACACTAAATAAAAATAAATTTTTTTCTTACATGGCAAAATATAATTCAAAGAGATACTGGAGAACTATGGTTTATAAAAGCTAATAACATAAAAATTACAAATAAAGTAAATTTTTATATGGTAAAAATTAAAATTTAATATGATAATAATCACAAAAAAATATTGAAAGATGTAAAAATAAGTTTGAATTTTTGATTGTATCCCTAACCAATTTATCTGAACAATTTGTAAATCTTTATTAAATCAAACAATCTAACATTTATCTAATTTAAATAAAAATAAAATATATTTGCTTACAAGGTAGGCTAAGCTTAATCTTTGTTCATTTTTTAGTAATTCTAGGCTAAGCTTAATTTTACTGATGTTTTCGAATTGCAATGATAAAAATTTCAAACTATACTTTAGCAAATTTACTTATATGCTTTCAATATAAAATCAAATAAATGACTAAATAAATTATAATCAAATAATTAATTGAAACTCAAATCAATCTCTCCTCACAAGCAAATAAAAACTTACATGCGTAAACTATAGTTGGTTTTTATGGCCTAAACTTTATCATTTTGTTAACTAATTAAAGCTGATTTCTTGATTGAGAGAGCATAAATCGTCGCAGGGGTGTATCAGTTCTTATTTGTTGCACTCATTGAAGCAGGCTAAGTTAGAAAATCAAAAACATATATGTTATTATGAATAAAGTAGATTTGGATGTTGGTTCCAAGCGCACATACTTAAAGTAAGAATTATTGATGAACAAAATAAAGCACAAAATAAATTATTGTTGAAAAATTAGGATATGTCTTTATCTGCAACCAATGAGACATAAATTAAGTAGCTCGTATCAAGGTGTTGACACTCATAGAAGATCAAATGTATAAAATGAATTGCGGCTATACTCCACCAACAATACTATAACATAAGTAATTTATAATCAACGCGATTAAAAAATATATAAGAATCCATAATTGTATGGATATTTTTCTAAATAATTAATGATAGCTCATTCAATTCAAGAAATCTTATACTTTACATAATTTTTATTAGAACTAATATGCAAAGATAGATAATTTTTTTCAATTTTATAAGTATATATTTTTTAATATTTATTATTATAGTCACGATTTAATTGAAAATATTACCCGTACCTTGGCAAGGGTTTTGTACTAGTAATCTAACTATTTCTAAATCAGAATGGATTAAATATCCTAATAATAAAGGTATAATTGGAAAAAGACCATAAGACATATATAAAATAAATGTTACTAAAATCCTCACCCAAATGAGATATAAAACCAGTTGTAGAAAAACATGTTTCGGATGTTATTATAATGAAATTACGTCATGTACTATATGATATGTTTTACGTGTAAAAAATAATTTATCCCCTCTGTTCTCAAAAAAAAAATTTAAAAAAAAATTTGTGATAAATTAATTAGCAAAAAACTCTCTTGTGATAAAAATAAATATGCAAAATACCCCCTCCAACATGATGAGTGCCTCATACACACTAATTTTTCATTTTTTTTTATTATTTTTAGTTAGACAATTACAATTATACCCTTTATCATGACTCGTAGGATTTTAATAAATTAAATAAATGGTCAAGATTTTATCTCTTTAAATTAAAAAAAATTGACCTATTTATAGGCAAATAAATAAATTCAAAATTATATAAGATTAAATATTTTATATAAAATAAATGAAGAATATAAAATAAATTAAATTTATAATTCAAATTAAATTTGAAATGTAAAAAGAAAATCAATAACAGTACTCCCCCTCCCTCGACAGCAGCCCCTCCCTCCATCTTCAGCCACCACTGCCGCCGTCTTCTTCACCTTCGCCGACGTCGCCTCCCCCTTCCTTCGAGCCCCTGCCGCCTTCTGCTCCCTCCTCAGTAGCCCGCCCCCCCCCCCCCCCTTTCTTGATCCACTTCCCCCTTCCCCCTCAACCACCGCGGCCTACCCCCCTCAGCTGCCGCGCCCCTCGGAGCCCCGCCGCCCACTTCCCCCCCCCTCCCCCTCCCCCCATCCGTTTCCTCCTTCCCCTTCAGTCGCTGCCCCTTCCCCTCTCACCCTGTAACAACCCTTTTTGTTCTTTTTCTTTTTTGTTTTTTTTTTTATATATATTATTTATTTATGTTTTAATTGCATATATATTACGTATATATAATTAAAATTGTATATTTTTATATAATATGGACCACATATTTTGATAAAAGAAAATATATACCATAGATTTGCTCAGTTAATTTGAATCGTTAGATTTTGGTTTGACAAGTTTGGGCCTTGGATTGTATTACTTAAATGTAGACTGTTAATTCATATCAATAATATCCAACGGTTGATAAACACGGGTATTTTTGTCATTTTATACATCAAAAGAAAAATATTCGCGCATTGTTGGCGCGTGAACCACAAACCCGGTTCTAGATGGGGTATTTTGTCCATTTATTTTTATCACAAGGAGATTTTTCGCTAGTTAATTTATCATGGGGTTTTTTTTATTTTTTTTGAAAACACAGGGGATAAAATTGCTTTTTACTCTATGTTTTACATTAAAAAAAAAAAAAAAAACCAACATCATTAATCATTTCATTGCTATTGCCATCTGATTAACATCATTTACTCTTCCTAGCCTCCTTTTTTCTATTTCTTTTTCTTTATAAGTTCTTGATGTATATTATAGTAATAATAATTTAATAATAATTTACTTACAAGGGTATAATGGTAATTTTCATACGTATACCACATGGTAAATATATGCACCCTATCTTACCATAAAATAATCAAATCACTATAAATACAAGATATATTATTTTTTAATACTAAGCTACTATTCATTGATTTGACCTCTCATACAATATTTCTCTCACTAAAGACTTGGGGTGCATTTGTGTCGAGGCAATTTTTCCCGATTAATCCTTCACTAAACACTACTACCACATCATTGGCGCCGTCTGTGGGAAACTATTGCCCCGACATTGAGAATGCAAACCAGGTCGTGTGCTCGCGATGTTCAACGGGTGGACAGTGCCCAAGAAACGCACGAAAACGGAGTAGAGCAAAACCCACCCCGTGAACAGTCACCACAACATGGGACGAACCTTTCACCCCATGAACAACCCCAGCCAAATGGGAGGGCCTTGCCACCCCATGAACAAGTGCCTCAGGAGGAAGCACTTTATCCCCGTGAACAATCTCTACCCCCTGGCAAAGAACCACCTGGTGAACAAACACCACCCCCTTGGTGGAATCACCCTGTCCAAGGAGTTCCACCCGAAAGGTCCGACGATCCAGTTGACGCAAGAGGCCTTACTAGCGTTGATCCATGACGCATCCAACCGAGCAGCCGCTCAAGCGATAGCTCAATTTGCAACTAATCACCCCATGAACCCGCCCCCTCATTCTCCTTGTCGAAGTCGAGAAGAGTCCTCGGCTCCCGAGGAGAATGAGCAGAGGCGGAAGGGGGTGAATAGCAGGGTATCTAAACCGGAGGTTGTCCAGGAACAAGATCGACTCCCCCCACAGCCAAGGCAACCCACAACACCAATACTCTCGAGGGGAGTAGAGGACCCTTATCTCCCTGTAGTCGTGGCTCCTCCAAGACGTAGCCCTTTCTGCACGGCAATCCTAGCCGAGGCGCTTCCGACGGGCGTTAAAGTGTCAAACCTCCCGGAGTACGATGGAACGGGAGACCCGCAAGAACACTTAGACAAATTTTATGCTAAAATTGACTGGTACGACTTGAGTGATGCCGCGTACTGCAAGGTCTTTCGCACTACGCTTACAAAGTGTGCTCTAACTTGGTTCAATCAACTACCAGTTGGAGCTATCTCCAGCCTCGAGCAACTAACCCAACATTTTTTACATTACTTCTCTATGAACAAGAAAGTCCCAAAAACGGCCGCGTACCTTTTCACCATCCGCCAGAAGGAGATGGAGTCCTTAAGGGATTACGTTCAAAGATTCGTGGAGGCCGTGCATGAGGTGCCCCATGTTAACCACGAATTGTTGGCTAGCGTTATGCAACAAAACTTGCTTCCGGGAAGGTTCAAAGAGTCTATAGCCGGAAAACCCCCCAGTACTTTGGAAGACTTACTCCTGCGATCACAAAAGTACATCAGAATCGAGGAATCGCAAGCTACGGATCCTACCCTCAATGTAAAGAGAAAAGATAGAGAGGAAGAAAATGAGCCGCGGAAGGAGGAATGCAAGCATGTGCCCCCCGCCAGATTTACGCACTACACCCCTTTGAACGCCACTAGAGGAGAAATATTAGTCGTGGCGGAGCAACAAGGGCTGATTGACCAATGGCCGCAAAGAACATTTCTAGGACATCACTCCACCTTCGCCTTCCTCCTCCGTTCCTCCACCAACACCACTACCATATCATTGGCGCCAATTTGACCAGGAGGATGCGGCCGTGCACCCCATGACGAGCGCTAGGCCGCACACCCCATGATGAGCTCGAGCCACACATCGAGCTTGTAGCGAGGGGAGGCAAGGTCGTGCACCCCATGCAAAAGTCATCTCATGATCTCATAAGGATCGGCGAGAAAAGACTCCCTCGCTACGAAGTAGTAACCTTAAGTTCGCATAGCAGGTAAAATTATTTTTTGGCTATTCACTTGTAATAGGAGAAAGCTCGAGCAGGAGGTCAACAAATCCTTCGCCCCTTTTGATTTCCCCTAAGACGTTGTAATGCGAACATTGAGTAATGAAGTTAATTTTCTTGTCGTAGTCTAAAAATATAAAAACTCACGGGAACTTTGCATCCCCTTGAAGTTGGTAAAAAACCAATTCCGGGACATGAGCAAGTATCCTTTGAGGCAATGTCTTCTTAGATGAAATTCGAGATCGTCATAAGAAACATCGCCCCGAAACTTTGCCTCCCCTTGAAGTTGGTAAAAGACCAGCTCCGGGACATGAGCAAGTATCCTTTGAGGCAATGTCTTCTTAGATGAAATTTGAGATCGTCATAAGAAACATCGCCCCGGAAACTTTGCCTACCCTTGAAGTTGGTAAAAGACCAGCTCCGGGACATGAGCAAGTATCCTTTGAGGCAATGTCTTCTTAGATGAAATTTGAGATCGTCGTAAGAAACATCGCCCCGGAAACTTTGCCTCCCCTTGAAGTTGGTAAAAGACCAGCTCCGGGACATGAGCAAGTATCCTTTGAGGCAATGTCTTCTTAAATGAAATTTGAGATCGTCGTAAGAAACATCGCCCCGGAAACTCCGGGACATGAGCAAGTATCCCTTGAGGCAACATCCCCACGGATTAAACTTGATATCCTCGTCAAGAATACGACCACAGAAACTTTGCCCTCCTAGAAGTTGGTAAAAGATCAACTCCGGACATGAGCAAAATATCCCTTGAAATAACTTCGGTAAAGTAATGAAAACACAATAATGAGTACTACATTCATGAGAGCTAAATAGTGCCGAATTACAGGCCAAAACATCCGACCATAAGAGTCGGAAGAAGTCATCCCAAGTACTAAGTCTTGCCAAATTACACACCAAAATATCCAACCATACAAGTCGGAGAAAGCTATTCGAAATACTAATAAATAAATAATAGCTACGCTCCTGTCTTCCCCAAGGTCTTGGGGGGCTCTGTCACGAGAATGATCCACCTCCTCCTCATCCTCCAAGAGGAGTGTCATCTCGAGAAAGAGGCCTCCCCCTCCTGAAATGGGTCATCCCAAAGAGAAGCGCCCTCAAGGGAAGGGGAGGTCGAACCCCTCCTCATTTTCCTAAGAGTGTCATCCCAAGGAGATCCTTAAGGGAAAATCGGAGGCCAAACACGCCCCCCTCTTGGGGGCGGAGGTTGAGCACCCGCTCCTCCTGCAGAAGTGTTGTTAAAAGGAGGAGACCTCATCCTCCAAGAGGAGTGTCATCTCAAGAAAGAGGCCTCCCCCTCCTGAAATGGGTCGTCCCAAAGAGAAGCGCCCTCAAGGGAAGGAGAGGTCGAACCCCTCCTCATTTTCCTTGAAGTGTCATCTCGAGGAGAGCATTAAGGGAAACCGGAGGCCAAACACGCCCTACTCTTGGAGGCGGAGGTTAAGCACCCGCTCCTCTTGCAGAAGTGTTGTTAAGAGGAGGAGACCTCATCCTCCTAGAGGAGTGCCACCGCGGTAATTAGCGCCCTATGGAAAGAGCATAGGTCAAACACCTTCTCATTAGGTGGAGAAGAGGTGTAACTAAAAAAAAAAAAAAAAAAAAAAAGAGTAACCTCTAGTGTGATGCACCCATCACATTTTCCATGATGCATGAAAATCCTCTAGTGTGATGGGGAGTCACATCTTTCGAAGACGACGTCGAAATTTCTCAAAACACATGAAAGATTGTAACCTCTACTAGTAGAGAGTAAGAGCAAAAATGAACAAAAAACATGGGATGGTGGAGTGGTTGAGGTCTCTTATTTCAAACATTTTGACCTGGGTTCAAATCCCAGCGGACGCAATATCCCCCCCATGACCGTGCCTCGACCTGGTCCCGTGACCCCGGCCCGGGCCGCCCCACGCAAGCTCGAGGGGCGCACCACCGAGCTCGAGGCACCAGCCCAGGCTCGAGGCAGGTGCCTCGAGCCGCCGGCCCGCGGACCACCCATGCACTGCCTCGAGCAGCAGCCCGCGGACCCGCGGCTCGAGGCAGGTGCCTCGAGCTGGGGTGGTTCGCCGGCTCCGCCCGCTGCCTCGAGCACCAGCTCGCGGACCGCCCAGCTTGAGCTGGGCCAGCTCACCAGCGACCGCCTCGAGCTGGGCAGCGCACCAGCTCAAGGTGACTCGAGCTGGGGTGGACCACACCGGCTCGAGGTGCCTCAAGCTGGGCTTTGTTCTGGCTAGGTGGCTTGACCACTTTGAGCTAGGTCACTTTCAAAAATAGTATTGAGTTTGCGCCACAAATCTTGGGTCGATTAGCCTTTTCAATATTAATTCAAATAACCGTGCTATTTGAGGGGCCTTAGATGCATCCCATGTTTTCTTATTCTCGGACGACTCACACGTCTTCCAGCAACTCATTCGAGAACAATTAATGGATTCCCACCCGCCTTTACCCATGCATTCAACGCTTCAATTTTTTCTTGCAAAGAATTCTTACTCTCATCCGGATTGCTGTTTCTTGCGAAGTATTCCGTCCGAGAGTGGGGGGCTGTATGATGTATATTATAGTAATAATAATTTAATAATAATTTACTTACAAGGGTATAATGGTAATTTTCATACGTATACCACATGGTAAATATATGCATCCTATCTTACCATAAAATAACCAAATCACTATAAATACAAGATATATTATTTTTTAATACTAAGCTACTATTCATTGATTTGACCTCTCATACAATATTTCTCTCACTAAAGACTTGGGGTGCAATTGTGTCGAGACAATTTTTCCCGATTAATCCTTCACTAAACACCACTACCACATCAGTTCTAATTTTGCACTACTCTCCAAGAATCTTATGGTTCACACTTTGCCTTGCTTAATATTGAGATTTGTACTAATTGAAAGTCCACCAACATATCCCTACATTGTACTTGCACGCTTGGAACTTATTTTCTGTAACTGGTTATATATCTCTATACCTAGTACATCCATTTTTTTTGAAGTCCAAGAGGATTCGACCTAATCGACCTAAGAATTCTGGTCCAACTTGGGTAACATCAGTAGGCCAGAAAACAACAAGCCCAACCAACCTAAAACCATCTCCAATCCACTAGCAAAGCAGAGGTTAGTTTGGGCTCAACTCTAGTCCACTGATAATCCAACCAACTTAGTTACCACGTCAGCAACATACCGAGCCCCAAATGACATGTCACCACAAAGGTACGTCAAGAAGGATAAGCTTACCATTTATAGTAGTTGGATAACGCAAACATGTAATCAGCTAATTCTCCTAAATCGATTTCTTTTTCAATCTCGCTAGTGTGGAACACCAATGATATGACATACAATTGGGTCAACCATATCACGAAATACTAGACATCCTACAAAATCCAGAGATATCACAACCATACCTACGCCTCCTCATTTTTCTTATCGTACTCCTATATATAGGGATTTAGGTAGGTCAAATGAGGTAACCTCATTTTTTGAACTTCACTTTGACTATTCCACACGACTTCAGCTCATCAACACTTAGTTTCTCTATCATACTTCATATATTCTTAACACATCTCACCAAATTCTTATAGTTTTCTTAGTATTCTTGCTTTACTTTTCTAAAAAATAATTACTGACTTAACAACGGAATGCTAACACCTATTCTACAAGTTAGTTTTTCAATGATGTTAGGATACTCAAAATATCCTTCAAAATTGCATGGTGCTACTAGACCTCCTCAATTTATGAAGGATTGTAATAACATTTATTTTATGACAAATTAAATATGTATACACTGTGGTAAATTGAATTACACAAACACCTTATTGCCTTTGCAAACTTACAAGTACATCCCTGATGTTGTAGTTGTAATTATAAGTAGATCCTCTATTGAGAGACAAAATTTCACTAGTACACTCCTTAAAGGTAAATTACATTGACACCCCCTTAGAAATGTACTAGGAATTTTGCAAATTACAGAAGGTGTTTCTTTAATTAAATTTAACTTTAAGGGATATCGATATAATTTATCCTTTATTTTCACTTGTCTTGTAGTTAACCAAAAAAAAGTGTAATTTTTTTTATGCTAAGAAGACTAGCTATAATCTTATGTAATGACACTATTGTTCTAATTTGATCCCCTATTATTAGAATATTTCATTTATGGTGATCAAATCTGTCAAGTTTAATGATCAAAAATTTTAGTAAGATGTATGTTCGAAATGAGTTTAATATTAAAAAATGAGAGACTTGAGTAGAATGAAAATAGAAAATTCCGGACTAATAGTGAGATTTAGCCAAAAGAAATAATATATTTTCAATATGCGGAATAAAACGGTTATTAGTTATCAATCACTTAATTAAGTTGACATTACTCTCTTATCTCTTTCATAATCAAGAGGCCCTAGTTCTAACCCACTATTCCCCCATCCCCACCCCTTGTAATAAAAATGTTAAATAGCATAAAATTTCTCTACGTTTTGAAAACACAAAAACTCCTATCTATTTTAAAAGTAGGCAATTAACCCCCCCCCCCCTCCTACTTTTAAAGTGTAGCTCAATCGTCCCTCTCCGTTAAGTATAACTAATAGCGTTAATTTTTTCACAAAGTGAATGTTATGACCTTACTTATTATATATTATTCCTTACTTTAATGATTGTTGGATCTTAAAAATTGAAGGTCTAAATTTAACAAATTATAAATTTATATTATATGCACATTACAAATTATAAAAAATTAAATTATTATTTATTTAAAATATATTTAATAAAAGTTAATCCTAACCCCGAGGCCCCTCACAACCCCTCCCCACCCATGTCGCCCCTCCCCACCCTCGCCACTGCCTCCCCTACCCACAATGGAAGGCGACGGCAATGCCACCCCATAGAGCAACAATGCCGTCGCCCTTAGTTTAAAAAAAAAACCTAATCAAGATTTTGAATAAAATAAATAATACTAAATTAAGAAAATTAATTTTTTAAAAGTTCTATGATTTTTTTAAAAAAAAAGATAATAAATTTAATTTAAATTTAAAAATCATAAAAGAAAGTATTAAATTTTCATTATAAATACGTATAATAGTAGTTTAAATTTAAATATCATGTACAATAAATAATATAATTTATTTGAATATATTTAAATTAAATAATAATTTAAATTAGTTAACAATAATATTGTTATTATTGATTAACATTTATATTGATATAGATTTATATTTGAAAAATAAACTTTAATATATTATTTTCTACTGTGATTCTAATTTAATTTTTCAATTGAAGTTATCATTTATAAAAAGATTAAATATTATTTTGATATTCAAATAAATATAGCTAAGAACACAAAATTATATCCACTAAAAATAAGGTTAAACAAATAATTTTTACCATCAACTTTAAACACAATATATGGACTTTTAGCTCAAAATGCCCACAATAAGGTCCAAAACATTAGAAAAATACTACCAATCGCACCACTCGTGAGTTCAATACACCTTCCATCAATTGCTAATCAAATGGAATTTTTTAGATGAAATTTTCAAATTATAGGGGTTTTTATTTTATTTTTAAAATATAAGAGAATATTTAGCGATTTCAATAAAATGCACCTAGTAAAATGGATTTTGGCCTAATAAAAAAGAAAGAAATAAAATGGTCGTTAATCCGTTACAAACTGAAAGAACCTCAAACCCCTCCGCCCACAGCCACACGCATCAAATCGAACCCGCCACACCCACACACACTATCCATGGCTTCTTCCGCCATGCTCCTCTTCCCACCCCATCTCTCCAACTCTCAGACTTTCTCCTCTCGTACTCCTCTCTTCTCCCTCTTCAAAGCCCATAACATCTTCTCCTCCTCCGCCGCCGCCGCCAATTCAAGAACCGCCAGCTGCAGACCGTTAGTAGTTACAGTCTCAGCCTCATCTCGTGCGCTTCAAGCTCTGATATTCGACTGCGACGGCGTTATATTGGAGTCCGAGCATCTCCACCGCCAAGCTTACAACGATGCCTTTGCACATTTCAATGTTCGCTGCCCATCTTCATCTTCCTCTCAGCCGCTCAATTGGAGCCTGGAATTTTATGATGAGCTGCAGAATAAGATTGGCGGCGGAAAACCCAAAATGCGATGGTTCGTTTCTGTTCCCCTTTCTCTGATATTGAGATTTTCAGTTTGTTTAGTTAGTTTTTATTTAATGTGTGAAAATTGGGATATTGGCAACTTTTATCTTGCTTTTAATGCCATAGTTCGTTTGGTGTTTGATTAAAGGTACTTTAAGGAGCATGGTTGGCCGACTTCGACAGTTTTCGCTACGTCTCCGGAGAGTGATGAAGACAGAGCGAAGCTGATCGACATTCTTCAGGTTCCAAGTTTGGAATCCCTTGCTATGTTGTGAATTGCTCCTTCTTAAAGAGTCCTACATGTTTATATCTTCTGAAGGCTATGTTATAATTGTGCGAATCGGCCAAGATATTTTGCAGAAATGTAAAGCTTGATGTTCAAATTTTTTAGCAATTTCTTCAGTTAATATTTAAAATCTTGATTTTATAGAAAATATATTTGTTTGTACTTAATGAATTTGGAATTTGGATATATGATTGGTACATGTTCGACTTTTTCCCTAAAACGAGAGAACCAACCATAGTTGGTGGAATCTAGCGTCAGATACATGCTATGTTAGTCTATCTAATTTGAGAATGTCTTTGAGTATTGCTGGTATCATTAGCAGCAAAAGCAGTATTGTTTTATCACAGCAACTCTTTTTAGTCGGGACATAGAAGTACCATAATTGTTTGTTATTTCCTGAAATTGAATGTATTTATGATGAAGTAATAATGAGATTGTAGTGGGAGAATATTTCACTATTCAGAACATCAGCCTTGGGAGAGATTGCAATGTGAAACATCTAATTCAAATGTAGATTGATTGCTTTGTTTCCAACTTCATGAGTCCATCTGAATTAAATTGCAGGAAAGAAGGATCTTTTGGAACATTATTCAAGTTTGAAGTAATGCATTCTTGATTTTACTTAAAGAGTGTATATCCAGCATCCTTTTCTAGGACTTGCCCTGATTTTATCAAGTTTCTTTGTGGTTTCCTTTATCAACTATGGCACGTTCACGTTATGTTGGTTTTGCACAACATGGGTTTTTTTTAGTGCAAATGAAGTTCTCCATCAAGAATCTGATTTTGTGCTTCTAATGAAGACTGAAACTTGCTGCAGGACTGGAAGACGGAGAGGTACAAAGAAATAATCAAATCTGGAACAGTAAGTAAACAGTGATAGCAATTGCTTGTAAATTCGTCTGTTACACTGAGAAATGAGTTGAAGTAACTTTTCGTATTTTATTTTCCTGATTATCTGATGACTGAGCACAACATGCTTTGTATTGAGCAGGTTGAACCTAGACCTGGAGTTTTGAGATTGATGGATGAGGCAAAAGCTTCTGTAAGATAGATCCTTAGTCTGATAAAGTAATCTTTAACGGTTATGACTGTTGGTGATATTTAATTTCTTGATTCTCACATTCAAGTTCTGTAATAGGATCATCTCTTCATCTTAAAACAACTTCCTACACATTTTACCTTTATTTTCTCTCTTCATTTGTCTTCTATTTTGTAGGGGAGAAAGCTTGCTGTTTGCTCTGCTGCAACCAAAAGTTCAGTTATCCTGTGTTTGGAAAATCTCATTGGAATGGTGAGAACTCTAACTTTATGTATCATCTTAACTTTTAGTGAGTGATTGGCCTCCCCTTCGACTGGTTGCTAGTCAGACCATGCATGCCCTTATTTGGCTATGACGCGCAAAAATTTCTTTTGTCTTTCATATTTCTCAGTTTTCGTTTATTTTCTTAGCTTAAATCTGAAAGGTGTACAAACTAGGAAACTGGTGAGCAAGCATAAACCATAACTTAATTTCAATTGAAGGCTATGAACATGTTGATTAGGTAGAACATTTCAAATTCGCTTGCAAATAGGCTGACAAGTAGCTTAAATAAGTCATGGTTAAGTTGAAGCGAAGAGAAATTGTTCAAATAAAATCTACCAACTCCATGCAAATTCAAGATCTATCTATATGAAGTTTCCATCGCCCTAGTCCGATCCCCCTTTTGAAATTCAAAAGTGATGTCGTAGCTGTAACGATGTTCTATCTTATCTTGTTACAGGAGCGCTTCCAAGGTCTTGATTGCTTCCTTGCAGGTATGTTAAAGAAATTGAAAAGATTCCTTAAGCTTTTTCAAATAATACCTTCTTCTTCAGACCATCAATTCTAAGCATGTTACTTTTTGCTATTCTCCCTTACTCTCTCAGACGTGCATGCTTCTCGGACAGAGATATACTATGTTTTAATTTCTGTAGTCTTTTCTAGTAACACTTGATGATATCAAGTCCCAAGGAAGATTTTGATGTCATTTGTAAATAATTTGTTTCTCGCCTTTTTGCTTCTATAGGAGATGATGTTAAGGAGAAGAAGCCTGATCCCTCGATTTATTTGACTGCTGCCAAGGTAATCAACATGGTACCAATTTCACTCTTATGGATCAGCTGGTAATGTTTTATTCTACTCATAATAGTGTTGTTGCCTTGCGAAATTTTATGCTTTGCAGAAGTTGGGCGTGTCGGAGAAGGATTGCTTGGTCGTAGAAGATAGTGTCATTGGACTGCAGGTTTGATCCTTTAACTATGATCAATTTAGAAATGTGTACTTACAACTCTCGACTCCAGATCATGGTTCAAAGTATCGGCCGATATCCGATGATGTCGGCCGATACGTAACTAGGCAGACCCGAGAAAATTGGGCGATACCCTATGTTATCCGAGATTACTTTGCATCGCCGATATTATCCGATGTCATTCGATATTGTCACTGATACAATGATAATATCGCTCATATCCGATAATATCGCCGGTAATATCCGATGATATTTGCAATGTTATTACAGAAATGAAATTTGGTCAGAACTCTTTATCTGGCTCATTTGTAGCTTTAATGTAAATCAAATCGAACAATAACGAGAAAAGTATAAACAGACTAGCTAATTTGCTATTCAACTAGATTAAGATTAGTTTACTGTTTTTATCAAGTGATATATTTCTTGTTATTATCCTCTAACAACTCAGACGTTGAAGAAGTAAGGTATATTTGTTTGTTTGTTTGTTTGTTTTGCTCTTCTATGACTTCCTATTAGATCAAGCATGAGAAAAGATTCAAACAGAGTTTGATAGTTTTTGCCTCTCTATGATTAAGGAATACCGTTAATGCCATACACAAAGTAATTGATGGGTAAAAACCAAAAAATTCAAAAAATGTTGGTTGCAGATCTGCACCAAAACAATAATACCATGTGACTCACTTTCTGCATTTTACAACACCTTTGCATAATATCAAATATTTTTGTAATTAATTTTATCGATGCTTGATATTATAAAACTTTTCGTTTGTATTTGTGGTGCTTTATTGTGTTTGTAATTTTACTAATATTTTGAGAATTTTTTAAGCATTGTATAGTATATTTGTTTCGTATCGCCCGATAATATCCTGATACGCCGTGACCGATGCGGAACAATACTCGCCAATAAAATCGCCGGTACCAGGACTTTGAACCATGTTACAGAGTGTCTCCCTTGCTGGCATAAACCTTAAGTTAGTTAATAGAGTGGTTCGCAACAAATTATGCTCCTCATACTAAGAACGGTAACTTTTATACGTCCTGAACCCTCTTGTTGATTGCTCACGCTTTATTTGATGGTACTTATCAACTATATATAACCAAGACGCGTGTAAAACAATGTAAAAAATTACAATTTTGCCCTTAGGCCAAAGTGTAACGTCGGTTAGGGTCCACAATCCAACATAGATATGTTGAAAAAATCTCTATATGAATTTGAATCAAATCATCAGTTAATACTGAGCTCAGAGCCTTTGATGCAGGCTGCAAACGGAGCAGGAATGTCGTGCGTGATTTCTTACACACCATCCACGGCTAACCAGGTAAGCCTGCTTGCTGAAGGTCGAGGCAGAAAAGAAGTATATTAAGAAGTACCGTGGAACAGCAATGATATGCAGTGACTTGATTTGTTGTCTGTTGTCAACAGGATTTCTCAGATGCCATAGCAATCTACCCGGACTTGAGCAATATCGGGTAAGATAAATTGTGCAGAGCAAGTAAAGCTCTGATTCCATTCGGTATATTTTTCATCCCCGCTGTTGATTTTGGTTGTGCAGATTGACAGACTTAGAGGCATTGCTTAAAGACGCCGTTGCTGCAAACTAAAACGTTTGGAACTTCGTACAGAATTCACAGAGATGATATTGCTAACTGGATCTTGCCTGATCCGATCGTATCATAAAACGGATTATCTTTGCATTACTGCTGTTTGAGCAGTTGAAAATGAAGGTATTCATACTTTGAATTGTAATTTGTTGTCATAGCTCCAATTTGGCAAAATGTGTACATATCCTATGAGATAATTGTTGTTGTTGTTGTTATTATTTTCATTATTATTTATTCTTGTTGGGATGAATCATTGGGTCAATAGAGACATCCTGTCAATGATCAAACGTGTATAATTTTTTTATTTTGTAAATGAATCTATTATAATTGCACTATAAATCTCAATATTAACAATTGTTTCCATCATCTAATAACATTGATAATTAATCAATAACTATTCTTACAATAAATAAATAATATTGAAGTAGATTATTATCTACACATAAGTGGGATTTGATTCACAATTTCATAGTTTAGAATCCTTTAATTTTGCTAATTAAGTTAGACCTCATTGACAAAATGTATTGGTTTTTACTTTACCACTTTGATACCATTATCCCGGTGAATTTGGGATTGAGTTTTCCCTTTAAACAAACAGGGTATTGTTATTTTTGTCTACGACTTGTATCATATATTCAGGCCATAATATTTTTTTCTATTGCTACTACATAAAAATTCATTTTCTCATAACTTACTTGATGGTTGTAGAATAAATCCACATAAGAAAATAAGAAAATGGTAAATTACACTTATGTGCCATGGGATTTAACATAATTATAAATAAACTCTCGTTATTTGAAAAACTAAAAATACTCCTCTCAAATGAAATGGTACTAAGAAAATAGATAAGTTACTGAGTTCTCTCTCCCTTGAGAGTCTACGTTCTCTCCTGTGAGAGTTCTTGAGCATGACAACCTTCTCCACCACACGGCGTTCTTCCGCATACCACCACCCTCCGGCGGATATCTCCTACCTAGTAGTCTGAGAGATTTTGAGCTCTGCTTGACCGGGTTCGGCGGCCCTACTGTTGGAGAGCCTAAGCGGCAACCTTGCCATGCTCCAGTCTTGTGCTTTCCCCACCCTTACCTTGCCTCTCATCCTAGGATTGCTACATCTTTTGCATCTTTTAGTTTTCTACTCAACTTCTTTCTTGTTCAGGGTTTTCTAGGTTTAGGGTTTTCGTTTTATCTTGAGTTCAGTTCTTTATCCTTATTTCGCCCTCCTTTTTGTTTATTCAAGTTCTGTTCTTTTCTTATTTGTGTTGTTTCCAGTGGTTCAGGCTGCAGCGACAACCTTGGCAGAACGGATGCTCGCCTTTGCCTTCGTTCTCTCCGTGGCATTGCCAGTTCACATAGCGACCGAGTATCTCATCTATCTTTCGGTTTCGGGGGTCATGGAGCACGTCACAGGCCATCTAGGGAGGATGTTGAAACTGACAGTGTTAGAATAGGGGACCAGAAAGCTAATTGGATTGGCGGTTTTGTGAACTATTCGTCAATCTTTATAAATACAACATTATCTTGATGAATTGAGTAAGTATTCATCACTGGCATTGTGTTTGTTATGATTACTACTAATGTTGAACGGCGTTTCAATGTCATAACAAATGGCCACAGACTAATTGCATAACCCATGTAGTTGGGTTGCGCATTGGATGGCGGCTATGAGACAAAGTTCTGAGGGTTGGTATGAAACGTTCCAAGTCGAGGACCTCGAGATTGGGCATCGAGTGTCCTATTGAGACTTCCACTTAGTATTGTGTTCACTAGGTGAGTACCAAGTTTCATCGGCGAAAACGAAGGTCGTCTATGCAATTTTAGAATGTAGCGAGGATGGTGGATTCCAAGATAGAATCTATCCCCTGTCAGTATATGATGGTGATGTCTTATATGCGCTCTGAGATGGTTTAGACTCTAAAAGTCTATGGCCATATCAATTGATTGAGTAGGAAAGGATTTCCTACGTCAATCGATTAGAGTAAACACATCTCGGATATGAAGCATAGTTTCCTAGTCAAGGATCGGAATCGATGCCCAATTTCATACCCTAGACTAAGGCCGGGAGGCGATCGAAAGTAGGACCGTACCCGTATGGAACTCGGAGCCTAAATGTTCACGCCATTTTTCACATAGTCTCTAGTGTCATGGACCATTGCTAGACGACCACCCATGGTAACAGGTTATTTCCGGTTATTGGTTAATCGAAAATAATTGTATTGGACACAAGTCCAAGTCTAGTTGATGGTGAACCTAAAGAGTCACACACAAATCACTGGAGAGTGATGAAATTAATTTGGAATTAATTTCGCAAGAGGTAAATTAGTTTAATTGAATTAAATTAATTCTTGAAGAGCATAAATGATTGGATCATTTATGTGGATGGATGATCCAAAATTTAGTTAATAGATTAATTGAATTTTGGATTTGACCTTTTAAATTATGGGATTAATTTAAAAGAGGATTGGGCCTAATAATTAAGTGGATTGGATTCATTTAATTAATTAAGTGCATTTGGACTTGTGAATTATTTAATTGGAGTAAATAATCACTTGGGAATTAAAATTTTGGATATTTTATATAATTAGATTAAATAAATAAGTCCAATAAATTTAGTAATTTGGCTCTAATTAATTTGTATGATAAATTAAATGAGCCCGGTCCAAATGCACATGGCTAGCCCACAATTGACTTTCTATAAGTCAAGGGCTAACATTCCTTGTAAAGAAAGAGCTGAAGATCATCTACATACAATGAATGTATGATTGTCCACATTCAATGTACGTAATTGTGGAGAGGTAATGGAAGATTGGAGAGATATGTGAAAGTTGCCTTATGGATTAGAAGACTATGTCTTTCTTCCATATCTCACACAATCATTCCATCCCTTACCACAACACATGCTTGGCTGATTTTTCTCTTTTTCTCCATGGAATTTTCAGCCTCTACATGCCTAACCAACTTCTCCCTTCTCCTATTTCTGTTTTTCTTGGTTTAGAACCAAGTGAAGAGCAAAGGAAGGTCGAAACACACTAATCGATAGTGTAGTTTCGATTTTCTCTTCCAAGGATTCATTCCTTGCTAGCACGAGGATGAATCGCACGACTCCGGTGTGGTGTGGACGTATGTAGAGGGTCTCTACGCTGAAGCCTCACGTGGATGAACGTCTGGAAGGAATCAATGCGTGTAGCCGATCGGAGTAGAAAATCGAGAAAGGTAGTACACGTTTATGTTTTAGTTTTTCTTTTTTTATTCCATAGCCATAAACGCTTGTTCATTATATGACTATGTTTATATTCTGCGTTTATACATCGGTAGCCCGAGAACATTTAAGGGCACACCCCTTGAACGCGATTTAAATTCTATTATTTTGCACATTTTTATCTCAATTCTGTGCTTCTGCCGCGTTCCCGGGCCGATCCGCTTTTCTTTGAAGTGGTATTAGAGCTGGGATTGGTGTATGTAGTTATGGATTACATGTTTACGTGTGCAAGCATGTTCAATGTGTTTAGATCGATTTTAAAAGCATGTGTTTATTATTGCTTATATTTTTCATAATTATTTGTTGAAATTTGCATGTTTAATTGTGTTGAATCATGGATATTTGGGTAATTTTAGAAAATTGGATTTTCTAAAATCTAAGTATTTGTTTCAGTTTTTATATGCAGAATAAAAAAAATATATTTATCGCAACAGAAGTAGTAGCAACCGCTGCCGCTGCTGATCGGTAGCAGGCTGCCTGCTGCCGCACGCAAGCAGGGCGTCTGCGCACGGCGGCACGCGCACGGGGCCTGGACGTCCGCATGCCGGGCGTGCACGCGCCCAGGCCGGTTGTGCTGCCGGCCGGCACGGCTGAATGGCTGGGCCATTTTTTCGTCGTTTTCCCAGAAAATTGGATTTTCTGGTATTCTGCATATTTTTATGAAATATTTAAATGACTAATTTAATTTTAGTTGAGAATGATTTTTCCTAAAATTAAATTGCCTAAGATTATTTTGGAAATGATGTTCAAAAAAAAAAAAGTACACATAGGTTGTACGATGTTTCTAATATCCATTTTTAATTGCATTTTTTGACATGTACTTTTTGCATTTAATTATCTTATGGAATGATATTGGATATCATTGATTTAAGGGTGAATTACAATAACTTCCCCTAAGGTTTGACATAATTACAAATACCCCCTCATTATTTCAAAAATTACAAATAGCCCCCTGAGATTTTAACCGTCTAACAAATAATCAATTTTCATCCATTTTTAGGGTGAACTAACCAAAATGCCTTTATGCAAATTAAATTATTTTTTAAAATTTTCTAAATTTCTTGGACAAAATTGCTCGGCGAGAGGTTTCTTATGTGTTTTACACAGAAGAGCAATAATGTAATTTGCCTCAGGTGATTTTCTATAATTTAAAAATGAAAATTAAGTGCAAAATGGACCATTTCAGGTTCTTGGTTAAAAATTACAAACCTCAGGGTGGTATTTGTAATTTTTGAAACAATGAGGGGGTATTTATAATTATGCCAAACCTCAGGGGAGCTTATTACAATTCTCCCTAAATCAATGTTATTTATCAATAAAAAAATTTAATTTTTAATACGATTAATCAACATTTGCAATGGTTATACCTATTGTAAAAATATTTGCTACAAGTTTTAATTAGTTATAACAGATATTTTGGCCTCACTTTCAGAAATAATAACTAATAACCGTTGCATATCCAAAGTTAATTAGTATCCACAACAGTTTCTTTCTTTTCACCGTGATAATAATTATTGTTAAAAGCCATATTCCGACGACTAAACAGATATACTCACACAATTTCCTAAAAAAACATGATACAATATCAATACATCCATATATACATACAATGAGAACCCGAAGGAAATTTTCCTTGTACAAAATGAGATCACTTCCTTCAGACAATTTATAAAATGAGAACATTTTCTTCAGACAATCCTATTCTCAACTCCACTACTCCTGGAAATACCTCAAAGAACCAGAACTTTCACTTCCTTCAGACCATTATATTCCAGGGCCCTGGAACTACAATGGGTTCCCTCAAACCCCAGAAACCCCCACTTTGTGCTGGTTCCATACCCATCCCAAGGCCACGTCACCCCCTTCATGACTCTCGGCAAGCTCCTCCACGCCGGAGGCTTCTATATCACCTTCGTCCTCATAGAGTTCAATTACGGCCGCTTAATCCGGTCCAGGGGCCAGGAATCCGTGGGGGCCCTGCCTGGTTTAAGGTTCGAAACGATCGTCGACGGGCTGCCGCCGTCGTTCGAGGACGCAAAGCAGGATATTCCGGTGCTGTGCGACTCTACTAGGAAGAACTGTCTGGGGCCATTGAGTTCGAGGGCTGACGAGGTGCCGCCGTTTTTCGTGCGTGGTTTCTGACGGGGTTATGAGTTTCTGTGTGAGGGCTGCTACAGAGACGGGGGTTCCTGAGGTTTAGTTCTGGACTACTTCTGTTTGTTCTTTCACAGGGTACTTGAACTTCCTTGAGATCGTCAGAAGATGGATTTCTTCTGTTCAGAGTAAGAGGGTGTTTGGTTAAGTTTTTTTAAAACAGCAAAGAGCTTATAAGATGTTGGATCTTATTTTCAAAATAAATTTTAAAATATTTTGATAAAATAAGATGTTATAACTTATAAGATATTTTTGCATTTTATAAGATGTTAGGGTGTTTAGTATAATAAGGTGTTTTTATTGCAAAATGATCAAAAAAGACATATTACTATTAGAATCAAATAAGTTGTCATTTCTTGACATATTTTATATTTTAATATTTTAAAAATACTTTGATAAGTAGTACACATTAGTTTAACTTCTAATAAAAATTTAGTAGATAATATTTTTAAAAAAATAAGAAAATGATGATAATTATTACCTAATATTTGAATAAAAATAATATATATGTACCTTAATGTTAGTCGAATATTGACATTGATATATAATTGATATTCTCTTTGTTAACGAAATGGCTATTTTTTAGTCGTATAATTTTTAATGTCGTTCATTTATATTTTTTCAGTAAATATACTATCAATAGCAATCTTATTTTTGTTTCATAAATAATAATTTATTAAGTAATGAAACAATTTCTCTTTTTCAATTGAAAGAAAAATTAAATATTAATAAAATGCTTTAAAATCTTAAGAGAGAGAAAATGTATTTGTGTGTGTGAGGTGTGTGTGTGTGTGGAGAGAGAGAGAGAGAGAGAGAGAGAGAGAGTGCATGTGTGGGTGTGTGTGTGAATGAGGGTATTTTGTCTAATTACACATTAATTTTATATAGCTTATAAGATCTTAAGAAAAAAATTGGAGGAGATAACTTTTTTCTAAAGAGCTTATAAGATCCAAACATCTTATTTTGAGATCTTATAAGCTCTTTAAATAAAAATTTGTCAAACAGTTTTTTAGAGCTTATAAGCTTTCAAACATCTTATAAGATATTTTGAGGAGCTTATAAGCTTAGCCAAACACCCTCTAAGTCAAAGTTGGCTGTTTCGACAGGTTTTCTTCCTTGTTTTTTTGTTCTACTTTCCAAGATTTTGGGTGTTTTTTTTGGAAAATTTTGATTCGAATCAGGTTTGGTCGAATCAAATTAATCATAAACCAAATGTGATATACTTGTCATGTGATTGATCATTTTTCTTGAACTGTACAACAATCACACAGTAAATATATATATATATATATATATTGCACTTAACATATAATTAGTTCAGATTCGACAAAACCCAATTTGAGTTAGAACTTTTCGAGTTTTTACGGAAAGGCTGAAGAATTGGCAAAAGATTATTAATATCTGAGTGGTAAGGCTTAATTATATTTTTAATCTTGTAGTTATAGTTATTTATCATTTTAGTCCTATAATTTGTTAGAGCTGTAAAATAATTCTTCACTTTTTTTCTTTTAGTTTTGTGATTTTAAAACAAAATTAACCCAAAATTTCAAAATTAGCAAGAAAGTGGCATATGTCAGTTAAAAAATTAAGGAAACATATCTTATTGGCTTGTTTTTAATAATGTGGCAAGCAGGTATGTTGTGGCTGCTTATGCCATATCGCCTTTTTTTCTTTTCTTTTCTTCTTTTTGCATCAGCCACTTGTCATGTCAACATAATTTAGCCAATAAGATCTGTTTCCTAATTTTTAATTACCACATGATTTGCACATGCAATTTTTACATCAAATTTGTTCTGCGAAATTAAAAAAAGTGAAAGATCATTTTACAATGCTAACAAATTACAGGACCAAAATACTAAAAATGCAATTAATCAAGCAGTAATATATAGTGTTTATTTTCAATTTGCTATCTGTAAAACAATAAAACAGGTTTTGAATATTGCCTATCTATATTTTTACAAAATACACAATTCAATATGTCTTAAGACTCTCAACTTATTATTTATCTTAATTCAAAGGATAAAATCAAACATACTAAAAATTATGAAAAACAGACCCTTGTATTATTTTTCTCTCTAGATTTTCAAAAGGGGGTTTAATGCAATTTAACTCCCTATGATATTGTAAATGAGCAAATTACCTCCCTATGAAAAAAAAAAAAAAAAATAGCAATGTACCTTCATATTTTTTTTAAAATGGAGCAATTTACCTCCCTTTTGAAAAACACTGGGAGATAAATTATTTCATTTTAAAAAATATAGGGAGATAAATTGCTATTTTATTTTTTATTGGGGAAAATTTGTTTATTTGCAATATCGCAATCTTTTTCCCTTTAAAAAACAAATAAAAACACCTTAAAAAATAGAACCAAACAAGGCCTAAGCTTCTTAATTTGGAGTTTCTTGGAATTCTTAACCAATGTTTGGATGATCAGTTTCTTGGTGTGTTTTGTTTTGAGGCTTTTAGGAGAAGGTATTTTGAGAATGAGATCGAGGAATGTGTTTACCTATTTGGTTGTTCTTTAAAAAATATATTTTGTTTAGTTAATAGTATATCAAATTTTTAATGCTTGGGAGTTATAAATAAATGTTTTTGAATTGATGTAATATGGATCAATATCTATACTATATATAATTAAAGAGGGTGGTTTTGGTGTCTTAATATTATGGTCTGCCATTTATATTTATATTTTAAATTTATTTATTTATTTTATTTTTTCGCTTACTATGTTTAAGTAACTACTTCTCCCTCACTTATACCACTCATTCACATTTTATTTGTATATGGATTTTCTTTCATCCATTGATTCTTTCTATTTTATTTTACTCAATTGTATTTTGATAATAAATTAATAATTAATTTAATAAAAATATTATTATATCTGCACACGCATCGAGTGTGCATTTCAGACTAGTATATATGGAGACCGAGAGAGAGAGGGAGAAAATCAATTTTAGTCTTGCAATTTAAGAGGGGTGGCATTTTGGGTCATGAAAGAATTAATTTTTGCAATTTAGTCCTATTATTTTAAAATTTTGGTAATTATAGTTGTTCACACAAAATTTCGTGTCTGCAAAAATAATTACGAGACGAGAAAAATATGGACAAATAGAGTTTATTGATTTAAAAAGAAAAGTGGGTACAATCTCTAATTTGGATGTAATCCCCTGATTCTTCCTTCCGAATGTTGATCCAAGGGCTTGAAGCTTATTCTTGGATGTTGATGTGTAATCTCCTCCGAATTTGTGGAGTGAACTGCGTGTCACCTTGAAATTTGGTATCAAGGCTTGATGAATTTGATGCCGAGGAAGACATGACACCTTCGTGGTCGTGGATCTTCGTTGTGGCAGAGAGCTTTTGGACTTGGGTCCCTTTGGATTTCTTGTGTTGTATGGAGTGACTTCTTGTCTTGTACTCCAATGCTCTATGTAATTTTCTCTCTCTTTTTTGAGTGGTGAAAGGCCTTATTTATAGGCATGAGTAGGGCTACGGTAGCTTGGGCTCATGTCTGTTGGGCTTGTCATCGTGGGCTTTGACATGGACTAGTCTTCTGATGGACTGCATTTTGAATATGTATCTGGCCTGATTTAGCCAACCCAAAAATAATAAATTTATATTTATTATGGATTGACCCATAAAAATACGTAAGACCAAATTTAATACGGGCTTATGAATTTAATTTCTTCATGACGAGCCCAAATTTATTATAGACCTTTATTTTGGAACCCAATTATTAGCCGATTTATTTGGGCTTTAATTGGTAATTTATTCCAAAATATTTTGATGTCAACAGATGCCCCCACTTCAAGGCTCGGCGAAGAACATGCCAATAGTGTCGGAGGCGGGACTTGAAGTCATTTTTTTTTTTTAAAAAAATATCAAGGCCCCACAAAAATGCAAATTTCTATTCCTCGGCATGATAGAGAACTACATTTGCCTTGAATAATTTTTCTTCTCCTTTTGTCTTTTTTCTCATAACTTGGAGCAAGCTTCAAGTATTGCATTTCTCTTTTATAAAGAGACGAATGGCCCACCTCAAGTATCAACAAACTTTAGTATTGCATTCTAGTTTCCAAGCAATGTCTGAGTACCACTCCTTAACTTTGCAAATTTTCCAATTTCACTTGGGCCGAATTTGCACTGTGATTCTTCAAAGATCTCTTTGGAAACTTATTACTTTTAGAAATGGAATCCAAGATTACTTTGGCAGAATAAGAAAAGTTTCCTTTTTTTTTTTTTTTTCGTGTTGCCTTCTCATCGATAACAATATCAAATATTATAAAAGGGGTGTATATCACAACTTTGATTGCACAGGAGCATACTCCGGAAATCTTCAATCGGCGGTCTTCTTCCCCACGACGTCGCGCCATGTATTTGAGAGCTTGTCAATGATAAGAAGAATTCTTTACTTTCAATTATTTCCAGCCACACACATGTACATGTATGTTTTTGCATGATTTGGCTTCTAATTTTCATGTAAATTTGCTTGTTTGATAGAGATGGACTTTGAAGATTTCAACGAGTCGTTCCCACACACCGTCGTTTGAAGTGGCGAGGACAAAGTCGAAATCGAAGGCATCATCGTCTGTGTTCGAGCCATTCCACGCATCATCATTTGAAGCGGCAAAGACAACCACGAGATCCAAGGCGCCACTTTGTACGTCCATGACCAGCCGACATCATCCCACCATCCAAGGTTCAATCTTTGTACAAGTCATGCACATTCGTCGATTTTCTCGAAGATACGCCAAGAGAGACGCTTGGCCACGCTCCACAACTTCTTCTCGATCCCAGGTCTTGGTGGAAAATATTTCTCTTCATGACGTTGAAGCCGACGTTGAGTTTACACTTCTGAGTCGTCACCTCATCATTGTCCGAGCTCATGGAGACTACATCATCCAAGTTTTACAAGACATCCTTTTTCACGGAAGACACGTTAGGCCAACATGCAAGCATCATTCACGAAGCCGGGAATCATGCCGCCGTTCACATGTTTTTCCTTCATACGCATTTGCAACAAGACCCTCACCATAGAAGAAGAGCGAGGCCATCGTCCGAGCGTCCTTCACGAAGTCGAGATCCATGTCGTCGTTCGCGCGTTTTTCCTTCATGCGCATTTGCAGCAAGACACTCATCATAGAAGAAGAGTGAGGCCATTGTCCGAGTGTCCTTCACGAAGTCGAGATCCATGTCGTCATTCACGCGTTTCTCTTCATGTGCATCCGCGACAAGATTTTCACCATAGAAAAAGAGCGAGGCCATCGTCCAAGTGTCCTTCACGAAGTCAAGATCCATGCCGCCGTGGCGCGTCCCTTTTCACCTACATCGCTACAAGGACATCCTTCAAGTTTTCCTCGAGCTATGGTGCCTTCTGTGACATCTTGCCTTCCACTTTCTGAGAAGTCGTTAGACGAAGTTGAATCTTCATGGTCACTTGTACTTCGGGGTTTCAACGACGAGGCTGTCTTTTCTTCCAAGGAGTTTATGGGCGATGACGCTTGTGAGTCCCCCATGCCATGAAGTCGTGAGTGTTTACTTAGCACGCCACCGGCTTTCCACGGGTTCAGACAACGCGCTCACTTTCGACCTGTTCAGCCTTCGGTACATGCGACGTCTTCTTTACGTATTTCTTGAACGAAAGTCGCCTTTCGATACTTGAAGACCTTGACCATTTCTATTTGTCGACGTTGATATCTGCCCCCAAGCCGCAAAGCACTTGATGAGAAGCCTAGTCTACTCGAGCGAGAAGACCTTGCCAAGAAGTCGAAGAGAGCTTGTTCAACCTCGAGAGACATGGTCACCAAGAGAGAGAAGACCTCATTGCTTGAAGATATTTCATATTTGTCCGAAGAATCCAACCAAGGGTGTTGAGGAAGATGGATGTGCTTCTTGAAGACTCAAGACGAAATTCGACAACTTTCAACTTGTTCGTTTGAGTATTTAGCATTTAGCCCTGCTTTCGCTTTATTTCTTTTCCTTGTCTTCTTTTGATGTAAATAGACTTTTGATGCAATAAAAGTAATCCTTTCGCGAAATTTCTATTGTGTATCATTTGAAGCATTATTTTTCTCGTTGATGTTAACCATGATACGAACAATTGCAACGCGCATTGATGATCAATCAGAACTTCTAGACTTGTTTACTTTGGAGATGAAACCGACCAACCTCTGCTTTGCCTTCTTCCTTCTCAGATTTTTTTTAGCATGGCTGAGAGGATGTATCGTAGATGACAACAAAGAATTTTTTTTTTTTTTTTTTTTTGAAGATATGACTGAACTTGAGTGAATATGCCCAAGCTGCCCACGTACCCCGTGAAGGAATCAAGTCAAAACGTAGTTCAAAGAAACTTGAATTATCTTTTCTTCTCCTTTTTTTGGTTTAACAGGAGGGATGCCGTACACAATTTATACTCATGTGGGTCAGGAGTAACATGCAGTTTAGGCTCGTGCGTCAAGGAGCAACATGCAGTTTAAGCTCATGCGTCAAGGAGCAACATGCAGTTTAAGCTCATGCGTCAAGGAGCAACTTCTTCATGAACTTTTCATTTGTAAGGCCGAGGTTGTATCTTTGATTTGAGATGATAGAGGTTTCATGTTCTCCACCTTCAAGTTGTGCTTGGGAGCGTCTTGAATCTCATTTCTGGAGATCTTCAAGTCGGAGTCTTCAGCAACACTGACGTGGTTGGATGGACGTAGCTTGATCCTTTCTTCGTCCTCTTCATTTGAAATGCTTTTTGGATCATGCAATCGTTTGGCGAGGCGTCGCTTCACTTTGATTGGCTTGTTTGAGGGGAGGAGCAGGAATGACGTCTTACTTCCCAGGGCCGAGACTCATGAAGTTCTTGACTTTCACCTTTTTCTATCGATTTGTTTGTTGGGTCAAGTTGACTTCTTTTCTTCAACTGTCGCGCAGAACCATCTTTAAGGCGATTGCTCACAAGTTCGTCTAGAGTGTAGCCTAAGCCAGTGCGCGGTTGGTCGACGCGGAAGCCTTGTCTTCTTAACTTATGTTGTGCTTCAGTCAACCCATGGATCTTTTCACCAGTCAACTCAGGATTTAACTTGTTGAGTCGAGACGGAGCGGAGAAGTCATACCCTGCTTTCGCCAAGAGGTGGTAAGCTTTTGAGCTAAATGCCCCCGGCATTTCTTCGGGTTGATTTTTCAGCAGAAGTAGTTTACTTGAGACCAACGAGTGTCGACCGGTGACGGGCTTGATTAGTTCAACCTTGGCACCTTGAGGGTCGTTGGATTTCACCTTACTTTGTTGTTTGATTCCTTTGGATAGTGGAGGAGCATGGTCTTGTGATGAGCTTTGTTTGTCTTTGTCGTCGGACTGAACCACATAAGGGAATATTGGCGAGTAAGGTGGCCTCCTTGGCTTATGATCTCCGCTTGTTGGCACTTCAGCGATGGTCAATTTGTGGAACTTTTCATCACTAATTTCTAACGCAGTGAAGTTGGAGTGTACTTCGTTGACGGATTGACAGGTTGGAATTTTCGAAGGCATGGCTTCTTGCATCTCGTCAGGGTTGAGATGGAGTTTGGCATTCATAAAGTACGACTCTGCCTTGATGAAGGACTTCATGTCGGTGTCGGAGGCCTCCCTTTGTATGGGTTCAAGACAGTCCAATCAAAGTTTTGGTGGTGCTACCGGTAGAGATGGTAGAGCTTTCTTCTTGCTTTCCAAAATATGCAAGTCATTTGTTGGAGTAACGCTGACGATGTTCGTTCCCGCTGTGTCTTTGTCATCCAAAGTAAGCCAACCTTTGTAACATGGCGTTTGGTGGTTATGAGGCCGTTCACTCCTTTTCTCGCTTGGCGAAAATTTGACAGAAGTTGCTTTGATGGCCATGGACTCTTTGACGTCGGGTGTGACGAAGTCTTCATCCTCTTTTGACTCCTTCTTTTGGTAGTCAATTGAGAATTTAGGTTTGTGATTGGTGATGCTTATCTCCATGTTATGCGCGCGGGTAGCCAACTCCACAAAGTTTCTTGGCTTGATCCCCTGCAAGATGTAAACAAGACCCCAATGAATACCTTGGATGCACATTTCTATCGCCGAGGCCTCCGAGAGTTTGTCTTTGCAGTTCAGACTTAGAGTGCGCCAACGGTTGATGGAGTCGGTAACTGGTTCATCCTTCCACTGCCTTGCGTTGGTGAGTTCGTACATGCTCACCGTTCGACGGGTGCTATAGAAGCGGTTTAGGAATTGCCTCTCCATCTCGTCCCAACTGTCAATTGACTCGGGTTGTAGATCGACATACCTTTCAAAAGCATTCCCTTTAAGCAATCGGACGAACTGCTTCACCAAGAGGTCACCGTCGGTGCCGACATCATTGCATGTCTCGATGAAGTAGATGATGTGTTGTTTTGGGTTGCCTCTTCCATCGAATTATCGCAGTTCCGGCGGTAGGTATCCCATTGGCATCCTCAATGCGTCGATGCACTTGGTATATGGTTTTGAATACGCGGGCGAGCTTCGGGTCGTTCCGTCGTATTGAGCTTTGATGGTGTTGGTGATCATCTCTTGAAATTGTTGAACAGACCATGCAGCAATAGATGTTTCAGAATTTGTAGACTTTTGCACGAAGTCATGCGTCGGTGGTGATTTATCCACTTGCTTCTCACTTTTAACATAGTTTGAGAAGAAGGCATTGCTTGTGGCTGTCGTTAGTTTCTTCAATGCTCGTATGCTCTGGGTTGCTCATCAATTGGGCGATTTGGATATCTTTTTCCTCGACGATCTTCTGGAGATTAGCGATGGCTTCGCATTTGTGCTAGTTGTTTCTCCATTGCAGTCGCATCGCCCATCTTGGCGGGGACGACAGTGAAATGCGTGGATTTGAAATTGATCTCGGTAGGACTTGTCGAGTTTGAACCTTCTGAAGGGGTCGTGTCAACAATCTTGCCCCCGGTGGAGGATTGACCGGCGGTAGTGGCGTTGACGATAACTTGATCCTTCTTGGGCGCCATTGAACGTTTGGATGTGTTGACTTAAACTTCGATGTAGGAGGAAGAGATGAGGGGTAGAGATTGTCCCACTGGGCGTGCCAGAAATTTGTTCACACAAAATTTCGTGTTTGCAAAAATAATTACGAGACAAGAAAAATATGGACAAATAGAGTTTATTGATTTAAAAAGAAAAGTGGGTACAATCTCTAATTTGGATGTAATCCCCTGATTCTTCCTTCCGAATGTTGATCCAAGGGCTTGAAGCTTATTCTTGGATGTTGATATGTAATCTCCTCCGGATTTGTGGAGTGAACTACTTGTCACCTTGAAATTTGGTATCAAGGCTTGATGAATTTGATGCCGAGGAAGACGTGCAACCTTCGTGGTCGTGGATCTTCGTTGTGGCAGAGAGCTTTTGGACTTGGGTCCCTTTGGATTTCTTGTATTGTATGGAGTGACTTCTTGTCTTGTACTCCAATGCTCCAATGCTTTTGGACTTGGGTCCCTTTGTGACTTCTTGTCTTGTGGTGAAAGGCCTTATTTATAGGCATGAGTAGGGCTACGGTAGCTTGGGCTCATGTCTGTTGGGCTTGATCACCGTGGGCTTTGACATGGACTAGTCTTCTGATGGACTGCATTTTGAACATGTATCTGGTCCGATTTAGCCAACCCAAAATAATAAATTTATATTTATTATGGATTGACCCATAAAAATACGTAAGACCAAATTTAATACGGGCTTATGAATTTAATTTCTTCATGACGAGCCCAAATTTATTATGGACCTTTATTTTGGAACCCAATTATTAGCCAATTTATTTGGGCTTTAATTGGTAATTTATTCCAAAATATTTTGATGTCAACAATAGTCCTTTTTCGCCTAATTTGTTCGAAAAAATTAACGTGACTTACACATGACCCAATTAAATTGTAACTTTAGTCCTATAACTTAAGGGGTGATATTTTTTGTCCTGCATGAATTGATTTACAGGATTGAAATTGCAATTTAATTGGGTCATATAAAAGTTACATGCAAAGGACTAAAATTGCCCCAAAAAAAAATCTTTTATTTTTGTAACGCCGTTTGTGCCTAGGCGAGGGTTTGGCAAGCCCCCTACTTTTTCACTTCCTATGTTTAAGTAACTACTTCTCCCTCACTTATACCACTCATTCACATTTTATTTGTATATGGATTTTCTTCATCCATTAATTCTTTCTATTTTATTTTACTCAATTGTATTTTGATAATAAATTAGTAATTAATTTAATAAAAATATTATTGTATTTGCACGCGCATCGAGTGTGCGTTTCAGACTAGTATATATGGAGACCTAGATAGAGAGGGAGAAACTCAATTTTAGTCTTGCAATTTAAGAGGGGTGGCATTTTGGGTCATGCAAGAATTAATTTTTGCAATTTAATCCTGTTATTTTAAAAATTTTGGTAATTATAGTCCTTTTTTGCCCAATTTGTTCGAAAAAATTAAAGTGACTTACACATGACCAATTAAATTGTAACTTTAGTCCTATAACTTAAGGGGTGATATTTTTTGTCCTACACGAATTGATTTACAAGATTGAAATTGCAATTTAATTGGTTCATATAAAAGTTGCATGCAAAGGACTAAAATTAACCTTATAAAAAAATCTTTTATTTTTGTAACGCCGTTTGTGCCTAGACGAGGGTTTGGCAAGCTCCCTACCCGTTTATTAGAATCAATAAATCAAATCCCTTCACATGCCTATAAAACATATAAACGAGGAGTTCTTGCTGCCTTTATATACGAATCATTTGTGCAGGACTAAAAATATGACGCTCACTAAGTTATAGGGCTAAAATTATAATTTTTTTTATATATAATATAATAATTTATGTTTATTTACATATTAATAGTAATGATTATGACATTTTTGTAGCATTTTAAGAAAAGAGGTATGAAAATGAAACTGAGAAAATAGGTAAAATTACATTTTTTGTCCCATAGTTTAGGGGTCAATATATTTAGTCCTATGCTTTCTAATATTATCAATTTAGTCCCAAAATTGATTTTTTTTACATATTTGGTCCCAAATGGCGTTTTTCGTCAAAAAACTAAGAGCACACGCACGTGACGTGCGCGTGCCCGTTAGTGGGAGGGAAGCGTGGGACTAAGTTGGTAATCTCTCATAAAGCGTGGGACTAAATGTGTTGACCTCCCTAATCTATAGGACCAAAAGTATAATATTACATATTTGAACCACATGTCTTGCTGCATTTTCTTTAGGAAGGAGATTGTACATCAAATAGGTTTTGAGCAAGATGGAGCTCCTTGAAGGTTCATTACCAGCGTTAAAGAGTTTGGTGTTAAATATCAGTTCACAATCTTGACTTGCTTAGATTTGGTTTCCTTCGGTAAACTTTATTAAACTGAAAGTATATATAATATTTGTTCATTTAGAATTCCTTTTAAAAATATTAATTTTTTCTTTTCTGAAAAATAATTTTGGGTCTTTTTCTCTCTTGAGGAGCATATTGCATGTTGTTTACAAGTAACATTTTTTACCATCTTTTGCAAACTATAAATGAATTGAAAAATTGAAGTTCTTTTTCTTTTATTTAACAAAAAGAATTACTCAGATATACCAAATAAAACTCGTCTTGTAAGGGAAATGCTGATTCACGAGTGACTTCAAGAATACAATATTTGTTCGTTTAGGATTTCTTTTAAAAATATTAAAAAAAATTCTGAAAAATATTTTTGGGTCTTTTGTTCTCTTGAGGAGCATATTGCATGCCGTTTACAAGTAATATTTTTTTATCATCTTTTGCAAAACTATAAACGAATTGAAAAATTGAAGTTCTTTTTTTCTTATTTAACAAAAGGAATTACTCATATAAACCAACTCGTCTTGTAAGGGAAATGCTGATTCACGAGTGACTTCAAGAATACAATATTTGTTTGTTTAGGATTTCTTTTAAAAATATCAAAAAGAAAATTCTGAAAAATATTTTTGGGCCTTTTGTTCTCTTGAGGAGAATATTGCATGTCGTTTACAAGTAATATTTTTTTACCATCTTTTGCAAACCATAAACGAAGTGAAAAACTAAAGTTCCTTTTTTTATTTAACAAAAGAAATTACTCAAATATATCAAATAAAACTCGTCTTGTAAGGGAACTGCTGATTCACGAGTGACTTCAAGAAAATAGAAGTTTCAGCAATGTATTTTGAATGCACAATTCTTCTTAGAGAATCAAAAGACATGAACTCTATCACAATTTATTCAACTAATGCACTTGTTTTTATTAATTAAATGTTTGTGGAGATCCTCTCTTAACGCTCACTCAACATACTGTTGTTTCAGCATCTAAGTTTATTTAATATATTGAGCCCCTGCAGTTACACATATAGAATGAGTGTTTGTGAGTCCACTGCCAATTAAAATTTCTTTTGTGATACATAACCGTATATTTTCGAATTCCAGCAAGAATTGATACAGAAGGTAGAAAAAGATTTATTTTTAACTAAATCAAATATTAGCAACAGTTAAGTAATTTAATTATTTGATATTGTGTTCATTTTTAAGATTATTACGTTGTATATATATTGATTTCATTAGTATAAGATATTTTAAAAATTACAACCATTAGTATACTTTATAACACATCGTCATTTTAGCATCAGAGGTGGAGAACTTCGATAACCCTTCTGAAAAAATTCATTCATACAAAAATATAAACAAAAACGATTATATAAATCTTAGGTAAAATTATACTTTTGGTCCCATAGGTTAGGGGATTCGACATATTTAGTCCCACGTTTTCTAACAAATTACCAATTTAGTCCCACGCTTCCCTTCCACTACGTGCGCGTGCTGTTAGTTTTTTGATGGAAAACGTCATTTGGGACCAAATGTGTAAAAAAAAAAATCCAATTTTAAAATTAAATTGGTAATCTCAGAAAGCGTGAGATTAAATATGTCGAACCCCCTACCCTATGAGACCAAAATTATAATTTTGCCGAGAGAATAACATATATAATCCAATGGATGTTTTGGACTTTCTTGAAAGGTGATAGTAAGTTGTGAATCATTTCAAATGTTATAAAAGTGAAATATTGAAATTATCATGTTTATTTGGGTAAATTATATCAACGTCCTGAAGTTAGGTCTAATTATACAAATATACCATATATCCTTTATACAATTATAAGTACACCCCTTGAGGGGGTGTTAGTGCAATGTACCCATTCATACCAGTGTAAAGTTTCGATATTGAATAAAGGGTGTACTTGTTACAATCTCAAGAGATTCATTTTTAGTTTGCAATGGCAGAAACTATTTGTGTAATCTCAAGGATGTAAATGCAATTTTCTCTTTCTATATTGGTCTATAGTGGCATGATATTGAACACGTATAGAGTAGATTTCCCGGCAATTGCATAGGTAACATATTGAAGAGAAACTACGGTCATGTGAACTGAACTGGGCTCGAGGGAAGTGATTTTTGGAGGGCAACTGCATCTCCGTTATAAAGAAGCTGACGACGTGCGCCGAGGACTTCTCCTCTAAATCTATCATTGCTGATCTTGATTTTGTTGATTTCACACGTGTACCGTGAGTGCAATTGTGTTGCTCATGCTATTGCTAAACATTCCAACACCCACGGTCTTGGGTTGCTGGAGCTACCTCTTGATGCTGTCACCGCGATGAATGAGGATTTATCTCAGCTTATCTATATCTATATCTATATCTATATCGGTATAAAAAGTATGAATCTTTAAAAAAGTTCTTTTTTTATTGGACTAAATTACATTAATATTTTAAGGACAAAAAAGTAAAGTTAGATGCTTATTAATTTCTATTAATTACTTTTCACATTATACATATTTATTCGTATTAATTACTTATCACATTATCCATATTTATTCCTATTAATTATTTTCCACATTATCCATATTTATTCCTATTAACTACTTTTCACATTGTACATATTTATAAATTATTTTTTAGTATATTATATTCATAATATAATATACTTATTAAATAATAAATACCCCTATGATTTAACATGGAATGACTAGAAAAATTAATAAAAATTGAAAAGATTTAGTGTTGAGCGATTTTCTAATATAGATATAAATGAGAATTAGTTAGATCACTTGACATATTAAGTTATATTAGATGACAAATGAAAAGTAATTAATTGAATTGTCATGTAAAGCATTTGAAGAGTAACATAGGTTAAAAGAAAATTGAGAATCAATTAAATCACTAATCATATAGTGAATACTTTTTTAGTAAGATAGACTAAAATGTGATTTGAGCATTTGAGGTATAAATACTAGATAACTTATATGATGTTTTAATAATCTCTAATAAAATAAGGAAAATATATTTTTATAATCTGGTACGTATGTCAAATATTAATTTTAGCCGGTAACTATGCTTATTTTTTCTAAGTCCAGTAACTTACAAAATTGATGAGATTTAGTCCGAAAATGCACACGTGACAACTATTTGGTTAATTTCCGACGACTTACACACGTGTACAACCACATGTAATGACAAATGGCCTTTAATGCTGACTGGACAATATTTAAATATCATAATTCCAAATAAAGTATATAAAATATTAATTGATTATAAAAAACTATATATTATTAATTAATTTGAATAATTTTTTAGTTAAATGTATTTCATTAATTAATTTTTCTTAATTTTCTTTTAATGATATTTAATTAAATTAATTAAAATATATTAATTTTTTCGTCCAGGGGCAGCGACACGCTGCCCCTGCACCCTCCTCAACTCTGCACGACACCGTTGCCCCCTTACGCGGGGGTCACCAGGGGGTGGGGAAGGTCAGCGGTGGGGAAGGGGGGAGGGAGGTTAGGCGGCGGGGGTTTGGAGTGGGGGGTGGGCGTAGGGGTGGATGGGGGGTTAATTTTTTTTAAATAATAATTTTGTTTTTGTAAATTATAAGTATATATATATATATAATAATTCAAACTAAAATCCACCTCATTTCAATTGTCACGTACGCTTAAAAATTCTTAAAATATGTCCAGTTGGCATGCCATATACTATTTTCGGCCAAGAAAGCAAAATTCGACTACTGGAGGACTAAATCTCATCAATTTTGCAAGTTACTGGATTTAGAAAAAAAAATGGGCATAGTTAGCGGACTAAAATTAATATTGGGCATACTTAGCGGACTAAAATTAATATTTTTCCATAAAATAAAATAAAATATCAGTGTACAATATTTGATCTTTTCTATAATGTACGACAGAAATTGCTCATTGTAAAAAAAAAAATATTGAAAGGTGTAATCCTACTTCTAAACCATCACCACACATATCTGTTTTTCAAAAAAAAAAAAAAAAAAAAAAGAGGAAAAAAAGGAGAAAATGGATAGGTAATCATGGATAAACATTGTCTATACTATTATTAAAAAGTGTGAATGATTCAAAAGATCATCTAATTTTTTTATATTATATGTTTTAATTCTATTAATATAGTTACTAATAAGATTGTAATAAATATCTTAAAATCAATTATTAAGTAGGTCAATGAATAAGTTATTGACATAGATATAAGAATTATTAACTTGACATGTATCAAAATTTAAATGAACAATTGGTCAATCATACTTATTAAATTCTTATTTTATTTTATTTTACTTTGGAATGTTTATGTACACTTAATTAAAAAAGCTTAAATATGTGATAGACGTAAGTAAACACTGTATACATGCATAGTGGTGCAATACTTTGAAAATGATAATTATTCTTTTTTCATATTTTTTAATATTTGTGATGACTAAACTACCCTCTATTATTATATAAGTATACTAAAAAAATATAGACAATCATAATAATTTCAAATTCTAACAATAATGATAGAAATTACTGACATAAATTTATAAGTATAGAAGATATCATTTTTGTTATCTACAAATTGTATTTGTTTTTTTTTTTTTTTTTGTTTGGTAGCGTCTTGAACTGCTGGAACTTGGAGTGATACGAATGTTTATATTTTTTACTGTACTTTTATGATTGTTATTTATAATTTAACAAATGATAGTTTAGTCGATCACAAATGTTAAATAGTATGAAATATTCCTAAAGATGCATATATATGGGTACTTTTACTGGAGTATTATTTTAAATATAGAGAAATATGACTAATAAATAAGTGAAAATAATAATACTAATATTCATAGTAATATATATATATAGTACAATAATATGCATATGTATGTGTGTGTATGAATTACTTATTAATGTGTAGACTGTAGTAAAAGAAAAAAAGAAGCGGTCATAATGCATTTGACCAACACTTAACTAACTACAAGAATTGCAAATAAAATAAAAAATTAAATATTATCTCAATTCAATTAATTTGAGTGACAGAAGTTGTCTTCATTTTATGGTTAGCCATACTTCAGAAGTTGTCTACGGGTGACAGACCATGGATCCTTGACGATGCGAAGCTATGTGTTCTATGTGACGAGGCAATGATTGAGACGCATGAACACCAATTTTTGAAGTGTCGGTTTTCGAAGACATGCATCTCGATTCTAAGGCATGAGGTTCGGTTTGAGTGGCCGGAAGTGAATTGGAGATCTGGAGTTGAGTGGGCAAGTAGGTGATGGAGGGGCGGCACCTATGGAACGCCACGCAACGAGCTGTGCTTGCGTCGCTTGTTTATCATATCTGAAGGCTAGGAATGGTAAACGGTTTGAAGGTGCAGCGATACAGCCTCAAAGGACATCTCATAAGGTTCTTGAGGAGGTGAAAATGAGAATCCAGGGGGAGGAATTACGACAAAGCCTGCAGGCCTCTGTTCTATTTCGTGTTTGGAGAATTCCTTGGTTGCGGTCTGATTAGTTTGTTTAGATGAGAGAGAGGTTCCGATTTCTATGAGTGTGTAACTATTACATTTTATTTCAATGCAATTCACCTATTCCAAAAAAAAAATCAATTAATTTGTCAGAATATACTTTAAATACTTCTAAAAAAATTATTTTTTTAGGTTATATATGATACAATTGGCAGGTAAAACTGTCAGGAGTGGACTTACCACTCGGCGGAAGCTCAATATGTATACCAAATGAATCTTTACAGCGGGGGATGGGTGTTATCACTCTTATAATTACAGACTGGGGAATATAAATAAAACAGATCTAGAATTAACAACTGTTAATAGTAAAAATAGAATAGAACAAAGAAAATTCTGAACCGGTAAAGGCTCAGATAGCCACAGATCCGGAGTGAGAAGACCTCGATCACAACAGGTCGGCACTCAGCTACCGGTTGCACCAACAGACCAAAGCAACACTAACCAACACACGGTCAAACCACCATATCCCTCAACGGAATGCTCACACAGAGGCTCAAATCGGGTTTTTCTCTCACGGAAGAAAGATATCAAAATACTTCGAAGCACTTTGCAACTCACAAAAATAAGAGTTGTAAGATCTGTCGTGATTCTGTTGCGGCGGAGGACCGCCATTTTTATAGTGGTGAGAAACGAGAACGGAGAAGGAAACGTTTGATGAAGAAGGAAGGCAGACCACGAATGGAAGACAGAATCTCAAATGGGGGAAAGTAGTATCGGTTGAGAGAGGGAGACTTTGGAGGCGCAGAATGAGAGTGAGCGAATTAGGGTTTAGAAGATGATACTTATATGAGGGTTCGTCGGGTCGGGTTAGGACAGTGGGTTGAGCTGGCTTTAGGTCTGTTGGGCCGTCCAGGTGCTGGGCCTAACCGAGTTGGGTCTCTTGGGCCAATTTATCTTATCATTCTCTACCTTGGACCAAGACCCAACTGGGTATCCTGACCCAATACCGGACTGTGGCACGTCATCACTGCCTTTTACTTCTTCCTCGTACCTGCAAGAAAAACAGTACTCGAAACAGGGTTAGTAACAGAGTTATAAAAGTTTCGAAATTTCTAAACGCTTGTTGAACTTATCAACTGGAAGACACTTAGTCCCCATATCCGCAGGGTTTGAATCAGAATCAATTTTATCAAGATTAATGAGATCTTTTCCTACAATGTCTCTAATGAAGTGATAACGAACATCTATATGTTTTGTCCTATCGTGAAAAACAGGATTTTTGCAAAGCTGTATGGCCGACTGACTGTCGGAAAAGATAGTGATTTTTCGTTTTAAAAAATCGATTTCTTTTACCAGCCCTTCTAACCATAGGGCCTCTTTAAAAGCTTCAGTTGCCGCTATATACTCGGCATCGGTAGTAGACAATGCAACAACATGTTGTAGTTGGGATTTTCAACTTATGCAAGACCCACATAACGTGAAGACATATGATGTAGTGGATTTACGACTATCCCTATCGTTTGCATAATTAGAATCCACATATCCAACAAGATCAACATCAGATTGGCCTTTTGAAAACAAAATACCACGGTTAGTACTACCTTTTAAATACCTTAGAAGCCACTTGAGGGCCTCCCAATGTGGAGGTCCAGCATTAGACATGTACCTGCTGAAACAACTAATCACATAGGCTATATCTGGTCTAGTACATACCATAAGAAACATAATGGAGCCAATAGCATTAGAATAGGGAACTTTTTCCATTCTTTCTTTTCCTTTTTCCATTTTCGGACTTTGTTCCTTATTAAGTTGAAAATGTGAGGATAATGGAACAAAACATGATTTTGAATCAGACATAGAGAATTTAGCAAGCATGGATGTAATATATGAACTCTGATTCAAGAAGATAGTGGAATCTTTCCTTTTTCCTTTCAATAGTCATGCCTAGTATTTTCTTGGCGTCACCTAGATCCTTCATGTCAAAAGTTTTACATAGATTATACTGAAGGGTTTTAACATGCTGTAGGCTTGGGCTCGCAATTAACATATCATCCACGTATAGGACCAAGAAAACAGGAACCTTATTATCATACTTGAAATAAAGGCAATGATCATAGTTGCTCCTAATACAGTTAAGGGAATGCATGAACATATCAAATTTTTTGTTCCACTGTCTCGGTGATTGTTTTAAACCATAAAGGGACTTCTTTAATAAACATACATGATCAGGCTTTTTTTTATCAATGAATCCAACAGGTTGATGCATGTAAATTTTTTCATCCAAATCACCATGCAGAAGGGCAGTTTTAACATCCATTTGTTTGAGTTCCCAATCAAAATGCGCAGATAGAGCAAGTAAGATACGAACAGTAGTATATTTAACCATAGGGGAAAAAACATCAGTGTAATCAATCCCTTCTTTCTGTGTGAACCCTTTAGCAACTAATCTAGCCTTAAAACGTGTGGACTGTTCTTCTTGTTTTATCTTGTGTACCCATTTACTACCTATGATGGAACATTTTGCAGGTTTAGGAACTAGTACCCAGGTCTTATTGTTCTTAAGAGAATCCATTTCCTCGTTCATGGCCCTAACTCAATTTTTTGACTTATCAGATTTCAGGACTTCCTCAAAGGTACTAGGTTCATGTGATTCAGTATGAAGGGTTGTTTCATAATCAGTGAATTTAGCAGGAATTCTATGTTCCCTTTTGTTACGGTCTCTAGCTAACTGGTAATGATCTAGGTTTGGTCCAGACCTAGTTTCACTCGAATTTTCTCCAGAATTCTCTTCTACCTGTTCGGTTTCTTCTACCTGATTAAACACAGGTTCTAATGGAGCTGATTGTTCTTTTGGTGAATCACTAAGACATGACATTTCTTCCTCATTGAAGACTATGTTCTTACTAATGAGTACTTTAAAACCGGGTTGACTCCTAACCCACAAATGATATCCTTTTACCCCTTCAGGGTACCCAATGAAAACACATTTCACATATCTGGGCTCAAGTTTATCAGAATTTTGATGCACAAAAGCAGTACAACCGAAAACACGAAGATGCGAAATATCAACAATTTTATTTTGCCATATACATTCAGGGATTTTTCCAAGTAATGGAATAGAAGGACATCTATTAATCACATATCAACAGTCAGAACAGCTTCACCCCAAAAAGATTTTGATAAACCAGAACTTACAAGCATGCATCTACTTTATCCAAAATAGTTCTATTTATGCGTTCAGCAACACCATTCTGCTGGGGGTATAGGGGTTTGTTTTATGCCATTTAATACCAAACTCATCACATAAATCAGAAAAATGTTGGTTACAAAATTCAAGTCCGTTATCAGTACGTGGAGCCTTAAGCTTTTTACCAGTTTGGTTTTCAACAAGAGTTTTTCAGGTTTTAAAAACATCAAAAACATCAGACTTGTTTTTCAATAAGAAAACGAACACTTTTTGGGAAAAATTATCAATAATGGACAGAAAATACCTATTCCCACCATGAGTGGGTATGTTAGAAGGACCCCATACATCAACATATACGTTATCAAGTATGCAAGTAGATGATGTGGGGTAGGGTAGGGTGATACAGGAAAATGCACTTTATGTTGCTTGCCCATTACATAGTCATCACAGAATTTGAGTTTATCAACTCTATCATGCAAAACACCTTTCCTTTTAAGCAGTTCTAACCCTTTCAGACTTACATATCCAAGCCGTTTATGCCATAATGACGTTTTATCAGGTGTAGTGACTGATGCAACAAGAATATCATATGACACATGACAAATGTAAAGGTTTCTCAATTTTTTAGCTTTGAAAGCAGTTAATGACCCCTTCGTGATTTTCATGACACCTTTACCCCATCTTCCCTCAAAACCCTCTTCTTCCAAAACAGCACATAATATCAGATTATGGCTTAAATCAGGAATAAAGCGCATGTTTTTCAAAGTAAGCTTATTGCTGTTATCAAAAGTTAAGCGCACATCACCAAGACCTTGGATACAACATTTTTTCTCATTAGCCATAGAAACATAACCAAAATTATCAGATTGAAAGTTTGAGAAAATATTCTTGGAAGGGCTCATATGAAAAGTATAGCCAAAATCAATCAACCACTTATGCATGCTCATATCATTCACATTGTTTATATCACATACCATAAACACATCTCTAGATTATCAGTGCTAAGAGAATTGGCATTTTCCTTGTTGTGGTAATTGTTATAGTTATCCCTGTTTTCCTTCTTGGGTTTCCTACAATCCTTAATTTAATGTCCTTTTATTCCACAATTATAGCACTTTCTTTCCTTTTTAACATTATCTTGATTATTATCTCTGGTCCGGGATTTACTCCTACTTCTACTCCTTCCTCGGCTGTTTTTCCTATGCTTGTGATCCGAGTTACGATTACTGATTTTTTCCTCTTACTGCATTAACCTCATTACTGGGTTGATTAGTCTTATTAGTCCTAATGTCCATTTCCTTGCTTTTAAGTCCGTTAATAACAGTGTCAAGATTAACGTTATCTCTATCGTATTTTATTGCTGCTTTCACATCGCTATAGGTATCAGGGATGGCATTCAACAGAACTATGGGGGTGTAATCATCTATGTTTTTGTCTCCGGTGAGTTTTATATCCTGAACTAGTTTGGTGAAGTTATCTATATTCTCATCTATATTCTTGGATATGTCTAACTTATATCTGAAAAACTTCTCTAAAAGGAAGAGCTTACTAGGCAATGATGTCTCAGTGTATAGTTCTTCTAACCTATCCCATAACTCTTTAGCAGTTTCTTGTTTACCAACTTTTCTTATTACTGAGTCAGACAGGTTTAAAATAAGGAGGAGTATGCAAATTCGTCATCTTCTAATTTCTTATCCTTATTTGACATTATCAGGATATCTACCATCTATGGCTTTAAATACCTTTTGTTGTATTAGTATGCCTTTCATTTTCTGTTGCCATATAGAGAAATCAGATTTACCATCAAATGGAAGTAAGTTATATCCAACCATATGAAAAAGGGATATCGCAGAGATTTATCAATATAAAACTTCAGTAAAGGTTTCCCAAGAGATTTTTAAGCACAGAATTAAGACAAAGTACGCAGTTAAACAAACGGAGTTGCAGTAACTAAGAAACACCTCTGAACCTCAACCAGATACCCGACGATCTCACGGGACTCGGCCAAGTGAGGGATCAGAGGGAAATAACCGTGGCACTAAGCAGTATGTACTTAATAGTATCAACCCAAAAACAAAGCACTAAGCTGTGTAAGAAATAGATGCACGATAGCAGTGTAAAAAACAGTAACTAAGAGTAGAGATAATTTTACCGAACCGCAAAACTCACCCAGAACTGGTTAATACTGGCTCTGATACCAGTGTTAGGAGTGGACTTACCACTCGGCGGAAGCTCAATATGTATACCAAATGAATCGTTACAGCGGGCGATGCATGTTATCACCCTTATAATTACAGACCGGGGAATATAAATAAAACAGATCTAGAATTAACAACTGTTAATAGTAAAAATAGAATAGAACAAAGAAAATTTTGAATATCACCGGTAAAGGCTCAGATAGCCACAGATCCGGAGTGAGAAGACCTCGACCACAACAGGTCGGCACTCAGCTACCGGTTGCACCAACAGACCAAAGTAACACTGACCAACACACGGTCAAACCACCAGATCCCTCAACGGAATGCTCACACAGAGGCTCAAATCGGGTTTTTCTCTCACGGAAGAAAGATATCCGAATACTTCGAAGCACCTTGCAACTCACACAAATAAGAGTTGTAAGATCTGTCGTGATTCTGTTGCGGCGGAGGACCTCTATTTTTATAGTGGTGAGAAACGAGAATGGAGAAGGAAACGTTTGATGAAGAAGGAAGGCAGACCACGAATGGAAGATAGAATCTCAAATGGGGGAAAGTAGTATCGGTTGAGAGAGGGAGATTTTGGAGGCGCAGAATGAGAGTGAGAGAATTAGGGTTTATAAGATGATACTTATATGAGGGTTCGTCGGGTCGGGTTAGGACAGTGGGTCGGCCTGACTTTAGGTCTGTTGAGCCGTCTAGGTGCTGGGCCTAACCGAGTTGGGTCTCTTGGGCCAATTTATCTCATCAAAAACTCTAAATGAACTACACCTGTAAATATTAAGTTAAAAATTTAATAAATATTAAATACTATTTTACTATATATATTGCATTATATTATATTATAATTTAAGTGTGAATCCCGGCAATGTTTGTTTTCATTGTGAAAATATATTTATACTTTTTCATAATGACTATTTTTAATAACAAATAAAAATTAGTTATTAAAGTCACAATTCATAACATATGGGAAAAGAAAATCCCAGCAAAAAAAATAATAGAATGCAGAACAGAAAAAACAATATGGAATTAATTAAAAAGCAAGAAAATAATTGACAAAAATAAATATTGTCAAGTACGAGATAAATAAATAAAAGATTTAATAAAAGATAAAGAAAGGAGTTAGATAATCTAAATTAGCATTTTAAAATTTTTCATTCTTTTGTGCATCTTGATTAATACAAATTAGTTTAAGTTCTTTTTTATTTGAGTTGAATTGAATTTTTTTGTAAATTAAGTTATAACATTTTTAATCGTAAGGAAAAATCTATTAAAAAAAATAGTATATGTAGTTAAATATAAAATTATAAAAAGAAACAATAATAAGAAAAAAAAAAACAATATTAGTAACATTATCGTAAAATGAAAACAACATTTGAAAAATTAAGTCGTCCACTTAGAATAGTAGTAGAGAAGAATGACCTTTTGTTAATTAAGTAAAATTTCAGCACACTTTTTCAAAGGTTGATAAAATAAAAAAAATAAAAAAATAGTTAAAATTTTCAATAGATACAACACAGTATTGCTACTTAAGATTTTGTTTAAATGCAATTTACACCTTGTAAAATTAGAAAAGTTAAAAGAAATTCAATAAAAAAGAAGATAAAAAAAAGCCATGGCTTGTGTGTCCTGTTGTGGGACAAATTACAAGCTACCTGAAAATATGGTATCAAGCCTTTAATATCAAGTAAGGCATAGAACCTTTGCGACTACATAGCTTTGGACATTGTCGAGAGTTTTGGACTTCTTTAGGACTTTAGTTGTTAGAATTTGGGTTGTGTGTTTGTGTGTGTGTGTGTGTTTGTGTGTGTTGAGAGGTGTGTATAGGTTCTTTTTTATAGGCATGAGTAAGCTTATGTAGCTTGAACTTGGAAATTATAGGCTCTAATATGGATCCGTCTCCTAATAGTTGTACTTGAACATGTTTTGACCCATTTAACCAATCCAAAATAAAAGAATTATTCTTTATTTTATCTTGAATCAATCTGTCAAGACGCTTAACACCCAAGTTTAGTATAAATTTATTATCTCGAAAATATGTAAAAAGCCAAAATTTATTATAGACTTTAATTTGAAATCTAATTATTAGTCAATTTATTTGAGCTTTTAATTGGTATTTATTCCAAAAGTTTGATTTCAACACTCCGATTATTAATTTTATTTTTTTTTATCTTTGTTTAACAAGATAATATATTAGATACTTTTCGAGAAAAAAAGAGCACTATAAAATTTTTTTGTTTTGAACCTCAGGATCTTTTTGAAATTAGGACTCAAATAATCAAGGCAATGGTAGAAAAGTATTAATTGATTGTTTAACATTAAATGATAGTATGATTTAATTGTTAAACAACTTATATGAGAATCAAACTTGAAGTAAGGACTAAGAAAAATATTCATACAAACTATTATTATTTACAAGTTATTCAATAATCATTAAAACCATGCAAAAAGAAGATGTTACCATAAATCAAGATAAAAAAAAAGTAAAGACTAATAGAAATATCGATCTAGATAAAAAAAAAATTAAGTAATAATATAGTTACTTACATTTAGTATTTTCAATTTGTTTTAATTTTTCTATATATTAAAAGAATATTTCAAGTTGATCAATATTTAGAGAATTACATTTCTTTATATCATGAATTAATTAAGATATTTTATATGTAATAATTAAATTTTAGAATTATACTATTATTTTAATCAAATCATACGACTCACGTGCAATGCACGTATTCATTACTAGTTGAATAAAATGTTCTCATTTCCACTCCAAATAAAAGTGTAGTTTTTTTTATTCTTTATTTATCACAATTTAGGTAGGTGACGACTTCAGTCCTATAAAATACGAGTTTAGGTATTTTTAGTCCCAAATTATAACGAACGTGGCTATGATTTTATGTATTATTAGTCCCATAAAATACGATTTCAGGTACTTTCAGTTCCACGATTTTAGGTATTTTTAGTTTTAGCACATGAGTTTTTCGACTAAAAATACTTGAATTCATATTTTATGAGACTGAAATCGTCACCTGCCTAAATTATAGTAGCAAAAGAAATAATGACCTATAATCTTATGTTGATAGTTGCAACATTGTATTCTAGGCTGTCTGATCCTTAGCCACGAAGCAGAGCAACCTGAATTTTCTAGAGTCTCACTCATCAAGAGTAATATCCAAACCATTAAGTACGCCGTCCTTTCTTAAATTTGGTCTAATTACATGTAAACTCCTTGAAGTTGGAAAATTATGCTTAATATCCCTTACATTTGTTTAGATTTGAAGTTGGGAAATTATACTTAGATCCATCCATTAGAAAAATTCACGAAATTTACTGACAATAGAAAGTTAAATGAAACTTCATATTTACCCCCAATTGACTTATTGCAGACTTAATACTAATCAAATAATTTTTTTCTGACCAAGCTACCCGTATATGGTTGAAGATGCTATGAAGATGTATAAGAGTAGTTTGGTCAGAAAATATTTGTTTGACCTGCAATAAATCTGTAACAAGTCAATCAACGATAAATATGAATTTTCATTCAATTTTTAATTTTATTGATATTGGCAAAATTCTGTGATTTTTACTAATGGGAAAAATACAAGGATCCCCCCCCCCCCCCCCCCCCCCCCGTGATATAGGGAATGTTCAAAAAAACCCCCTGTGAAAATGTTCAAAAAACCCCCTGTGAAAATTAAAGTACCAATTACACCCCCTATGATATAAAATAAAGTTAAAAAAAAACCCATGAGGTGAAGTTTTGTTATGCACATGCGTTGACTGTGCTTGGGCGTCTTGAAAGTGCATTTTTTTTGATATTTTTGCCCTTGTCTCTCAACTTAATCTAATATATAAATATAAAAATATTATATATAATATATATATACATTATATTAATAAATCTTAAAATAATATAAAAATTTTTTATTAATAATAAAATATAATTAGATTAATTAAACTTTTACATAAATAAATTAATTAATTTAAAAAGAAAAAAGCAGCGGCGGCTTGCCGCTACAGAAAAGGCACCCCTGGGCGACGGAGTCGCCCAAGGGCGGAGGGCGATGCCGTTGCTCATCTCCCAGATCTAGGAGGTCGCCCTCGAGGGCGATAGGCGACGCCCGTCACCCAAATCTCGGAGGGCGACGGGCGTCGCCCATCGGGAGTCACCTTCGAGGGCGATGTGAGTCGTCGCCCAGACGGGGAAGTCGGCATCGGTGTCGTCGGCCCCCTGCAGGGGGTGGCAGGGTGGGTGGGGAGGAGGGTAGGCGGGTGGGAGAAGGGGGTTGGGTATAGGTGTTATTATTTTTTTTTAAATAATAATTTTATAAATATAAATATAATAATGATTATATTATAGGTAATTTATAGGTATATAAGGGACAGTTTAGTCATTATCCCAAAAAAATACTTCAAGGTTGACTAGGGGGCGATACGCAACAATTATTCATATCACAAGGGTATTTTTTGATATTTAAATTTTCACAAGGGGATTTTGATATTTTCCCATATCACAGGGGGTCCAAATAGAATTAACCCTTTTACTAATAGATGGATCTATTTATTGAACAAAAATAAACATTAGAGATACTACATATAACTACATCTAACTTTAGGGAAGGATATTGCAATTATCCCCTTATTTTATACACTAGAATGAACCTGCTTAAACATGCATACGAGCTTGTTTCATAGGATATAACAATCCCTCATCTGTCAATCATGGAACTTTCTTCCTTGTTCAACTCCAACGTTCACTAAAGAAAATGACTAAATAATTATAAAAAAAATTGATAATAAAATTTAAATCAAATTAATTAACAAGTAAAATTTTCGTTGCTAATTTATACTATTTAATATATATTTTAAATAATTTATTGTTGAATTCGTTAACAAGTAAATTTTTATTACTAAATGTATTAATAAGTAAATTTTATGTATTAAATAATGTAAATTAATAACAATAATTTTACTTACTAATTCGCATTTGTAGCGGTTGTCGTTCCCAAATTTTATCTTAAAACAGATTTCTCGAACTGCAGACGACGATTATATCACTGATGGCACACTAGACACCTCTGTCGATTGGATAACCGGCCAGCACGACGTTCGTCTGAAGGACCTGCCGAGCTTCATCCAAGCGAACAACCGACCCCAACGACATTGAGAGAAGAAGCCTTAGAGGCCGTAGTGTCGAAATTCAATTTCCCGAACATATACACAATCGGCCCTCTTCCCCTTCTCGCCCGACACCTGCCTGAAACGGAAGCCAACACTCTCAGCTCAAGCCTATGGAAGGAAGCCCGACTCAAAACTCTTCGACTGGCAGAAGCCTTGGTCAGTCGTGTGCCTTAACTACGGGAGCGTGACAACGATGATGGGCCACCACTTGCAAGAATTAGCTTGGGAGCTAGGGAAAAGCCAGCAGCCATTTTTGTGGGTCGTTAGGCCTGACGTTGTGAGAGGCGAGTCGGCAGCGCTGCCCGAGGAGTTTCTTGAGGATTCTAAGGCTAGAGGACTATTAGTAAGTTTGTGTTGGTATATATTATATATATATATTGCATTTTAATATTAAATTTATAACATGTGCCCTTTCATTTTTCTCTCCATTGATGTTGAGGTTAGTGGGTGTTTATGACATTAATATTTGTAATATTTCTCTTCATTACATTATCCACTACCACACTATATTCATACCTCTTTATACCCACTTTCTAGCCATTTATCCCCACTATCTCTTGTAACCTATAATATTATTGTCCACTAATTCACATTAAAATAGTGGATGATTTCTACACCTATAAAAGGGGCACCATTCTACCTTGTTCAAGGATATGCACATATACAATATTTCTACATGCAATTTTTCCTATAAAAGAGAGTTGTATTAGTTGAAGGAAGGTGTTCCTTTTGGTGGAGCTTTGGACTCTACAACTTGTCCAGAGTGTGTTAGAGTCATACGACGTTGTCGGGCTGTTGTATCCTGGAGGGGACAAGTCAAGAGTGATACTGCTGGACCAGTGAGAATATTTAGCTGCAGTGGGCTTGAATCTCCTTAAAGAGAGCGAGATATCCGCGCCTCAGCCTGAAGATATTTCTGTATTTTTTTTTTTTAATTGTAGTTGTTATTTTCTCAACAGTTTGTGTGCTCAAGATCAGGTTCTAGCCCACAAAGCTGTCGGTGCGTTCTTGACACACTGTGGGTGGAATTCGATGATGGAAAACGTGTGTTGTGGCGTGCCGGTTATCTGTTGGCCGTTTTTTCACAGACTAGCAGATGAATTATCGTTATTCGTGCACGAAATGGGGGATCGGAATGGAGATCAACCATGATGTGAAGAGGAATGAAGTGGCTGAGTTGGTTAAGGAAATGATGGAAGGGAAGAAAGGCAAGAAAATGAGGATGAAAGCCCAAGAGTGGAAGAAAATAGCAGAAGCAGCTACTGATATTGGACGAATGTCTTATGTCAACATTGATAAGTTCATCAAAAAGGGTCTTCGTTTTGAGGATTGATCAATGCATGTTTCTGACATTAGTGTGTGTTGTGTGTCTTAATGAAAGTAAGATTCTTGTTTGTGGCCTTGGCAAATGTTTTTTGATGAACTGTTTTGGTCATACAAGCTTAAGCAATTGTTCGATTTGGAAGTATGTTTGTTGATAAAACAATTTTCATTAATTACCTCATGAAAGCTCTCTACAAAGTATGAGTTTTCTTATGAGTTTTAAACTAGCAAACCAGGATAAATGTAATTTTGGTACTCAAACTTAGTCACTAATGAGATTTTGATTCTCAAACAATTTGGGATTACAATTTTTTGTCCTCAAATTTAATTTTCTTTTTTGGCAATTTTGGTCCTTCCGTTAACTCCTCCGTTAAAGTTAACAGAAATTTCAATACAAGTGAAAAAATGTTATCCCATTTTGTGGTATTTTTCAAATTTTAGTCTAGTACACCCATTTTTCCTATTTTTTAGATTTTCAAGAGAGAATAAAACAACAGAAAAACTATATTTAAGCAACAAATTTTCTATATAATCTTAACAAAATATTGTCAATAACCTGTTTTGTATATAATGCAATACCTACAACATGTGCAATGCAAAAAACAACAAAAATAACATCCTTTCCTTAATACAGATCCTTTATTTTTCAGTATTGATGTTGTTTTTTGTGTTACACATATTGTAGGTATTACATTATACACAAAATAAGTTATTGACAATATTTTGTTAAGATTATATGAAAATTTGTTGCTTAAATTTATTTATTTTTTTGTTTTTTCTCTCTCAAAATTTGAAAAAAAAATAGTAAAATGAATGTATGACATAAAGTTTTTAAAATACCACAAAATGAGAGGAAATTTAACAAACTTTTCCACTTAATTTTCCGGCTCGGGATAAAACACTGGTTGCCCCCACTATGCAACCGGCATATTGAGATGGGTTAAGAACTTTGGGCGGGAAGCCCCAAAATGGCCTTTAATGTCCTGACTTTTTTTCCAATTGACCAACTAACCCTTGACTGTTTGGAAATTACGTTCGTCATATTGTTCATTTGGAGTTAGGGTTTGCATGGTTTAAAAGAGAGAAAAAGAAAAAGTGAAAGGGGACGGGGAGGGGAGGGGAAGGGAAGGAAAAGACTTCGACAAAGAGTGATTTTAGTATTTTAAAAATTAATTTAATTTTAAGTAATTTTTAATAAAGGTAAAATAGACTTTTTGAACTTAAAAATGAAAGGAGTTAAAAGGTTAGGGATTTTTTGAAGGTTTTATTATTTTAGGGGGTTACTGATATGCGGTAATTACTTTAAGAGTGGTAACTGTATTTACTCCGGACGGAAACAAAATTGGCCTTATACTTTCACTTTTTTGTCCAATTTCGGACGAAAACAAAATTGTACTCCGGAGGAATTTCATATATATCCACGCAAACCAAGCACTAAACTTTTTCTTATACATCCTCTTTTACTTCCACTTCTCTTATACTTCTACTTTTTCCTCTAACCAAACATACCTTAGTCTTCATTTTAATTTTGGGTTTAATGAAATTTACCCTCTGCAATATTGCAAATGAACAAATTGTTTCTTATAAAAATAGCAATTTACCCCTTATTTGTTTTAAAATTTATTTATTTTTAAAAAATATTGGGAGGTAATTAGTTATTTTTTTGCGTAAATTACGGTCACCTCCCCTGAGGTTTGATATAATTATAAATACCTTCTCGTTGTTTGAGAAATTACAGCCCCCTTGACTTTAACGTTCGTCTAACACCAAACTCATTCCATCAGGTTTTCATCCAATTTTTTGCGGTAAACTTTCCAAAATGCCCTTTTAAATTATAATTTATAATTTTATATATTTTTAAAATTTTTAAAAATATTTTTATGGACTAATATTTTCAATGGATTATTTATTTTACCCATTCTCAGATATTTTTATATTTTTTCAATTTTTTTTTGAAAAAATAAAAAAATTAGTAAGGATGAAATAGTACTTTTCACATATCCTTTTAGAGGCTTCAAAACTATTTTCTATTTTAGGGGGTATTTATAATTTTTCAAACAACAAGAGGGTATTTGTAATTATACCAAATCTCAAGAAAAATAGTTGTAATTTACCTTCTTTTTTTTTAATAGAGGGTGGTGCGTATGGCCCATATCATAGGGGAATGCTTGCATTCCTATTAATCTTTTAATCCAATTAAAAGATCCAAGTTTCGATTCTCTACTTAATCGATAAATCCTATTTATCGATTAAAACGAGGGCCCGATACAATATCGACCCATTCATCCAATGGACAATCCCTTAAGTGATCCAATTACTCATTATCCTTTGAAATTGACTCCAAGTCAATTTCTTCACCTCCTCGGTGATTTGTGTGTGACCCTTTAGGTTCACCCTTAGCTAGACTTGGGCCTGTGTCCGATAGGAGACCAACAGTCCATGGCACTAAAGGCTAAGTGAATGTTGGTGTGAACATTTAGGCGTCGATTCCGTACGGGTACGGTCCATTCAGTCTACCATCTCCCGGCCTTAGTTTAGGGTACGGAATTGGACGTCGGTTCCCATCCTTGACTAGGCGTCTATGCTTAATACTCGAGACTATGCATGCCACATTGCATCGACATAGAAAACCATTTCCTGCTCGATCAACCGTTGTGGCCACAAGTTTAAGTAGCATGAACGTGTCTCCGAGTGCATAGGAGATACCTCTGTCACATACTGATAAGGGATGGATCCTCTTCTTGAAACCCACCATCCTCACTACATATTTTGACTGCACTGGACAAGGCTTATAATGATCATCTTACAGAATGACCACCTCTCGCCAGATCCAAGATACAGCCAATTGTGTGCACGTGACTGCCATGGTTCCTCAAGTCCGAGGACTACTCCCGTACTATCGGAATCGGGAAAATCCAATCATACCGACCAAGCTTCCAAAGTTTCCATATGATGATCCCCGCGAGTCAGTTCAGTCGGCTCGACCCCAATCGACCAACCCACCAAGATTGTATAGGCGTCCGACGCTTGTCGCTGATGAAACACGGCACTCATCCAATGAATACGACTCTTGGTGCAAGTCTCTATAGGACTCTCGATGCCCTGTCTCGAGGTCCTCAACTTGGAACGTTTCAGACCCAACCCTTTACAAATTGATTTCATAACCACCATCCAATGCGTCGCCCAACTGCATGAGTTGTTAATCGTGGTCTGTGCGCTTTGTTGTGATATATGTAAAACAACATTTAAGATATGGAAAATGAGCACAACAAAGATAGTACCAATGGTAATGAACACTTATTTTATTCATTACATAATATTAAATTACATCAAGCTGTCAAATAGGTTATAAAATGTCAAACCTATTGGCTTTTTGGTCACCTATTCTAAGATTGACTTTCCCTAAATCCCACTAAGAGGGTTCGCACTGGTTCTAAGGACGCACCATCTAAACCCATTTTCCTCAATGCTCCCATAAACAAAATGTCCACAGAGCTACCATTGTCAACTAACACCTTGTGCACCAAAAAATTTGCAATGTCCATCTTCATCACCATTCGGTCGTTCTATGACCCCATCTTTGATGAAGATGAACATTGCAAATTTTTTGGTGCACAAGGTATTTGTTGAAAATGCACAAGTCATTTCTGCTAAAGGTGATCTCCTTTTCCTGCTCAACCTTCAAAACTTCTCACTTCTTCATTCAAAACTGCTGCTTCTATCGTACCTCTTTCGTGACCTCGCGAAGTCTCCTTCAGTAGGTCCTCTTGCTTGTATGAATGACTCATTTCATAGGAGAATTATCACATGCATCGTCACCTTTTTCATCTTTCCATTCTCTCCTGCGAAGTCGTTCCCTGCTCCGTGACATGCTTCTCGATCTCTCCCTTCTTTCTTTCCCTGGCTCTCGCTTAGGGTCGTCGGATTGCCTCACATACTCTTTGAAGAAGGACCCTGTCTAACTAACATTTCTATCTCAGAGGATCGCAACCTGCCACAGGATCACTTGGTACCGTCTGTGGCAAAAATCTGAGAGGAGCACTTAAGATTCGAGATGGAAGGACCATCAAGAGGAGAACAAACACTAGGCGAATTTAATGAACCTATTCCGCAACCTGGAGAGCAAATTCTCCAAATTACAAGAAACGAGTTACAATAGATGATCGATGAAGCTACGAAGAATGCGACTAGAAATGCTATAGTCGAATACGAAAGATGAACCGTGACCCTGTGTGCGCATGATTCAATGAAGCGACAGTTATTCAAGGGAAAGGGGGTGGAAGGTGAACCAAAAGAGGTGACTAGTAAAGGGATGCCTGAGAAAGGCGTCGAAATAGAACTTTTGGATGAAGCATCAAGTGAGAAGGGAAGAACTAGAAGGAGAGAGCCCGAAATATCGAGGGCTGAGGTGGAGAATGTAGGTTGCCAAATAGAGAAAGTGGGGTTGCAGATTGACGAACTCAAGAGAAAGGGGTAGATCGTGGCGCAAAATAGAAATTCACCATTTTTAGACACAGTACTTACTGAGGTCGTAGACCCTAGCTTCCGCATGCCCGATCTACCTAAATATGATGGAACCAGAGACCCACAGGAACACATCACAGCATTTGAAATGGTAATGAACCTTTATGGTCAGTCTGATTCTATTAACGCAAAACTTTTTGTGACCATCTTGACAGGAAAAGCGCAAGAATGGTTCACCAGCTTGCCGAGTAGGGCGATCGATTCATATAAGCAATTGATTTAGAAATCTGCATTTCACTTTGCAAACAAGAAAAAACAGAAGAGGTCGGCCACCTACTTGTTCACCATAAGACAAAAAGAAGACGAGTTGCTGAAAAGTTTTGTAGGAAGGTTCAATAATGAGACCTTAGAAGTCCAGGATCTCAAAATTGATATGATGATAAGTATTCTTATACATGGGTTGAAGAAAGGGCCGTTCGCATCAGTGCTCGTGAGAGACCCAACTGAAGACATGAAATAGTTGATGAAAATGGCAGAAAAATACATAGACGAAGAAGAGATGAACACAATGAAAGATGGAGAATGGTCTGATAGCGGTCGCGACAGGGGTCGAAATCGCGAAAGAGACAGGCGGGCGAGATCTGAGAAAGATCAAGAAGCTTCCTACCAACCTAGGTACCACAAGTATACCCCATTGAATGCTTCAAGGGTGAGGATGATGATGATGGTAGAAAAAGATAACGCGTTGCAATGGCCCATGAGGACACGAGCGACCCCAGCGAATCGGGGAGTAAATATTGTATGTTCCATGGAGAGAAGGGGCATGACACAAAGAATCGCTACCTGACACCCGAATCATATTAATGCTAATTTTTTTATTCTAAATTTAATTCCGATTTATTCTATCATTTAGTTATTCTATACACAAAATAAATAGGGTCTATATGTATTAATTTAGTGGGAAATTTGTACTATTAAAATGTACAACACTGTGTAAGTATGTACACATTGGGCCTTATTTACTATGTTGCATTAGTTGGGATATCTGACATAATAAATCATTTACTTTATAAGGCCCGTTTATTTTGAAATATTAGCTTGAATAAGAAAAGTAGTATAGGTTAATATGGTATTTACTCTTTCATATAGGAGCTCGGTACAAAATTAAAATTTGGTACTAAACACTGTTTCGATTGCATAAATAATTCAACCAAAAGTGATGGTATTATTTATCCTAATTTTAGTACAATAATAATTGCATATGGTAAATGTCCCAATTGCCCTCACTTTGCTAGATAGAAATCTTAATTTCCTCTCACCAACCAAAATCGGTCAAAGAGCTCTCATTTCCTCCATTTCTTCTTTTTAACCGAACCTGCTCCAATTTAAGGTAAGGCCCAATTGGTTATGGTATATTTTTTCTTCTTCCTTTTACATTTCATTTTTCTTGTGACGATGTACACTAATTTACAACCTAAATCCATGTTTCTCACCATTTAATTTGGTTGTAGTTTGAGCTCGACTGCAAGTGGGTTTCTTTCCTAATTTGGTATCAAACTCGAAGACCATTCACCACTTAAAGAGTTGGACATTTTTTTCAAACTTTAATATATATTCGAAAAAGTGGGTTATGAAATCAGTTCAAGAGAAAACAAAAATTTTAGTTAATAACACAAATGATGAAACTACAAACTCGATTTATGATAAAAAAAAATCAAAGAATAAAAAACAAATAAAAAACTACATACTACATATAATGATCTTACTCCAATTGGTCAGCCTTCGGCAAGCAAAGACACCCAGCTTTTTTCGTAGAAAATTTGCTTTAAATTTGGGGAGAAAATGAGTTTGGTAAAGCTAGCACCAAAGGGCTAATAGGTTATTTTGCAACAAAAACCAATATATATATCAAAGTAAACATTTTACAAATTTTGTCAAATTTCAATATTACATATAACTAAACACTTTACAATTAATATAAATTTTTTTATCTTTTATTTAATTCTAAAATAATTTTACCACTCATTTAATACGAATATCAAAGTAAATATGGTCTAAATGGTTTAACTAGGGCCAAAAGTACTAGGCCCAGCATAGTACTTGATTGTGGGGTGATTATAATACCACCGTGGTATTATCAACAAGCTCATCCCAAGGTAGGCGAGTAACAACTTTTGGTCCAAAATGTCCTAATTTATTTTGTTTATTTTGATTTTTACCATTTATTAGATGGGTTCAAAATTTGGGAAAATTAGTTATTCGCGCATTTTTTTATGTTTCTTCTTTGTTATGATAAGTACATCTCAAAGTGGCTGTTTGAATTAAATTTGATCCCAAATACATTTTTTATGGATTCTTTTATTTTCTGGTTTTTGATTTTTGAAAAATTAAAACAAAAAATGTAATAAAAACATATGAAATTTGCCAATAAAAAAAGAAATTTGGCTGGAATTTTATTCGTAATAATCAATTTGTCTTATTATGAGATAGTTTTGGTAATTTATGATTTTATCCCAAGTAAATGTTTTATGTGTAACCATGAAATAAAACTATCACACGGTAATCACTAGAAAAATTTTTATATTTAATTATGATTAATTGTTGTTAAAAATATATAGTCGTAGTAAATAGTCGTTCATCACGGCCACACTATGGTTGTTGGCCGTGATTTTTACGAGTGTAGCTAAAATATTTGTCATGGTTAAAAGCTATGGCAAAAACACTTGAGTCATTACAAAAATAGTTTTTATGGTGGATAATCTAGGTTTTTGCAAGGATTTTTATTTAACCATGATTAATAAAAATTATTTACCATGGTTTTATTCCATAGCCAATAAAATTGTAGCCAATAATAAATTTTATTCTAGTGCATTCAATAAAGTAAACAATAAAATATTATAAAATGACAATAATTATTTTAGTCCACTATGTATGCCCAATATTAATTTTAGTCTGATAACTATGCTCATTTTTTTCTAAGTTCAGTAACTTTAACTATGCTCATTTTATTCTAAGTTCAATAACTTACAAAATTGATGAGATTTCATCATCTGGTGGTCGATTTTTGATTTTTTGACCGAAAATATTTCATGGCATGCCAACTGGACATATTTTGAGAAATTTTTAAGTCTACGTGTCAATTGAAATGAGGTGGATTTAAATTTGAATGCCACCTAATACATGTGGTTGTACATGTGGCAACTAATACTTGTGGTTGTACAAATGTAGAAATTGACAAAAATTAACCAAATAATTGCCACGTGTGCATTTTTTGGCTAATTTTCAAAATATCGCCGGAAAATTGAGTAAACACTACAAGAAAATAGCTTAATAGCAACAAAAATATTTATTGCTGAAATCAGCATTGAATTAATTAGCAAAATTCTCGTTGCTAATCTACACTACTTAATATATATTTTAAACATTTCGTTGCTAAATTTGTTAGCAAGTAAATTTTCGTTGCTAAACTCAGTAGCAAGTAAATTTCTGATATTAAATAATGCATTAGCAACGAAAATTTTATATGCTAATTAGCTCGACGGTGAGTTTTTTCCGTTGCTATTAAGCGTTTCTCTTGTAGTGAAAAAACCCTAATTCGGATTAAATTTAATCAATTTTGCAAGTTATTGAATTTAGAAAAAAATGGGCATAATTACCGAACTAAAATTAATATTGGACATACTTAGCGGACTAAAAATATAATTTCCCCTATTATAAAATTCTATCACTACGTATCTCAAATTTTATCACTCAATCTGTACCATCTTAATCACATCACAAAAAGTAAATGAGGCCCAACTATATGTTTGTTTAGTTCAAAAGTGTAATTTTACATTGTCAGAGGGGGTCTAGCTATAATTAATTCTTTTTTAAATAATACAAATTTCAGGACATTATGAAATCTGAATCCTTGTATTCAGGCCAAATTTTAAGGGAGGTTCTCAATGGGAAATCCTAAATCAAATTGGATTTGGTCGAATTTAAACTGATTATACGATAAGTATAATACACTTATTATGTAATTGATATAGAAAAATAATCAGTGTCATGTGATTGATTTGGCCTGATTTTGATAAGAACTTTCATTCCTCAATTTTCCTGAAAAGCTATTGTCCGAGTAGGCAGTGCCAGTCATATGCTGCAAGGACCACAGAAAGAAATAATGACCTCATCAATCAATCGAAGAAAAGTAGAAATAAGTAGGCAAATATCACCATCTCACAGTACAAATTCAATTCAGCCAGTTAAGAATTGTCACGGAACTACTAAAATAAAGGAAAATGAATTTGGGATCGAATTTCATTCAAACCACTTTGAGATCAGCAGTATAAAAGAGCAAGAACAGGTCAAATGTTACTACACATTTCATCAACTAGAACCTAGTTTTTCTGTCAAACTATGAGTGGGAATTCTGCTGCGAAGCCTCATGCAGTTCTTGTGCCGTTTCCGGCACAAGGCCACCTGATACCAATGATGCAACTGGGCAGACTTTTGCATGACAGGGGATTCTTTGTTACCTTTGTCAACACTGAGTTCAACCAAAAACGGCTACTCCGGTCGAGAGGACTAGAATGGGTGCAGAGCTTCGAGGATTTCCAGTTTGAGACCATAACGGAAGGGCTGCCACCGTCTGACGGCGATGCAACTCAAGATCCGGCCACCCTGTGCAAGTCCATCAGGAAGAACTGTTTGCCCGTGTTCCGGGACTTGTTGGCTAAGCTCGTTTCGAATGTGGAGTTGCCAAGAATTTCTTGCATTGTTTCTGATGGAATCATGAGCTTTGCTATTGATGCTGGTGAAGAATTCGGCATTCCTGTTGTCCAGTTTTGGACAGCCTCAGCTTGTGGGTTCATGGGATATCTTAAGTTTCATGAACTCATAAAGAGACGCATCATTCCATTCAAAGGTACTTTTAGGTACTGCAAGTTCGGTTAGTTTGTTTGAATTGGTACTGGAGCTAGGTACTGAGCCCCTTTACTTTATGTACTGTCAGATGAAAACTTTGTGAAAGATGGGTCGTTAGACAAGAAAATAAACTGGATTCCCGGCATGAGAAACATGCGTCTAAAGGACATGCCGAGCTTTGTCAGAACATCGGACATTGACAACATTATGCTTAATTACTTGGGAGATGAAGCACAAAATTGCCTGAAAGCTTCTGCTATAATCATTAACAGTTTTAGTGATCTCGAACGAGACGTTCTAGATGCAATCACACTGCTATGTCCTCCAATATATGTTGTAGGCCCTCTTAATTTGCTCTCAAGGAGCATATCAAAAGGCCAAGCGAGCGAATTCAGGCCTAGCCTTTGGAGAGAAGACAGATCATGCCTAGAATGGTTGGATAAACAGGAAGAGAACTTTGTAATCTACGTGAATTACGGGAGAATTACATTGATATCTGAGCAACACGTGGAAGAATTCGCATGGGGGCTCGCGCATAGCACGCATCCATTCCTATGGATCGTTCGACCAGATATTGCAATGGGGGAGTCAGCAGTTCTGCCTCAAGAGTTCTTTGAGGAGACTAAAGATCGGTGTTTGCTGACGAGCTGGTGCTCGCAAGAGGAAGTGCTGTCTCACCCGTCAGTGGTCGTTTTCTTGAGCCATTGTGGATGGAATTCAACGTTGGAGAGTTTGAGTGCAGGGGTGCCCATGTTGTGCTGGCCTTTCTTTGCAGAGTAGCAGACAAACTGTCGATACGCCTGCATGGAGTGGGAGATAGGAGTGGAGGTGGATCATGAGGTCAAGAGAGAGGAGATTGCAATGGTTGTGAGGGATGTGATGGAAGGAGAGAAAGGAAAGAAAATGAAGGCTAAGGCCTTGGAGTGGAAGGAGAAAGCAAAGGAAGCAACAAGAATTGGAGGTTCATCACATGATGACTTCGATAGATTTGTAAAACCAATCATAACAGGATATAAATAACGCACTAAATGTGGGAGCAAAGGGGTGGTGGCGCAGTTGGCTAGCGCGTAGGTCTCATAGCTTCTGAGCTATCCTGAGGTCGAGAGTTCGAGCCTCTCTCACCCCATTTTCTTTCCTTTTTTCATTACAGTTATAATCTTATTTTTCTATTTTATTTTTCATGATAAAGTAAGTTGTTCCTGAATCTGATCTTCATTATTTTTTTGCACTCCTAAATTCTAAGACACGTACGGTCGAATGTCTCCTCTAGTTTTTCATTTTTGTAAACCAAAAAAAAAAAAAAAAGTAAACACTAGCAATATAAATTTTTGTTGTAAATTTAAATTGCATTTTATATCATTTTATGCATATAATTTGTATGTATAAAAAGAATTTCTTAAAGGGATAATTTGATATGACGATTGTATAATTAATTATGAGATAATTGACTTTCGAAAAAAATAATTATGATATCTAGATTCCCAAATTCATATATAGAAATGCAAATTATAACTGGATTGCAAAACAAACCTAATTCTTAAGGTCAATCAGAGAATAAGAAAAATATTTAATAGGATAATTAAATGAAATATAATCGGCCGAGGAGGTAAAGCTTAATTGGTGAAGCTAATGCCTCATGATCTTACATGTCACGGGTTGGGACCCCTGTGTGGGTTAATATTATTTCTACTGTATTGTAGGCATGATTTATTGCTGTAATAGCTAGCTAGTTTATGTGATATTATTGATTTGATTGTTTGTAATTGTCTCTATTCGATATTGATAGCCGACAAGATTGAATGTAATCACTTTACTTTGATTAATAAAATTCATCGCTTCCAATTCAAAAAAAATAAAAAAATAAAATATAATCGCGATAGGATAAAAAGTTACAAATTAGAGCTTTTATCAAAACATAGTCAAATTTAATTCTAAAAGTGATTATTAACAAGAAACGAAAAGACCTAAAAACTTGTGTTTGTACTCAAAATATAAATTTAGCCTGTTTAATCACAGGGTCAAATATGTACTAAATATTCAACTGATTTGTATTTTAGACAAAGAAAAACAAAAAAGAAGCCTTTCCAACATAATTTGGCAAGAGACATTTCCAATTAAGTTGAATACTAGTGTTGACATCAAAATTTTTGGGATAAATTATCAATTAGAAGTGCAAATAAATTGACTAATAATTGGATTTCAAGTTAAAATTCATATCAAGAGCTTTATAATTTTGTTAGGGGATAAATCAATTTACCCCTTATGATATAAGAAATGAACAAAAAAACCCCTATGACAAAATAATTTGTAAATTACCTCCCAATGTTTTGAGAAATGAAGCAAATTATCCCCCTATCAAGGGAAAACACATGGGGGTAATTTGCTTCATTTTAAAATCACAGGAACAATTTGCTAATTATTTTTTCATAAGGGGTTTTTTGCTCATTTCTTATATCATAAGGGGGTAAATTGCATTTATCCCATTTTTTTAGATAGACTAGTTGTTTTTGTTTTGTTTTTTTTTTTTTTTTTTGAGCTAAAACTGACCATTTCATTAATAGAAAAACCACACAAATACAGTCCCCAGACAGAAACAGAAAAAAACTAGAGCACATTTAACACACCCAGAACAGAAAACAACATTGAGATCCCTGACTAGGAAAGCACAAATCCACAACCAATATCAATGGCCCCCATTGAATCTCCCACTGTAAGTCTGGGCAAAACTGCAGCTTCAAAAGAATGAATAAAACGCCTGCAGAAATCAACCACCTCAAAGGGAGTTTGATGATCATTCTCCATTAGCACATGGTTACGGCTGTTCCAAAGTTTCCAAGCTATCACCAAAGCAAAACGATATTCCCAAGCCTCAAGCTGCTTATGCAAATGGCGGAGCCAGGACTCAGCCAAGTCTCCCCAAGTCCCGGTTGTATGCCACAGCAGGTTTGTGAGGGCCGAAGTTTGTCTAGCAAAATCACATTCGACCATAGTATGCTTTGCAGTTTCCTCTTCCCATGAACACCTTGGATAGAGACTATGTTGTAGAATTCGACGCTGTCTCACATTTATCCCCGTTGGGAGCGCCACTTTACACAAGCGCCACGCAAACACATTTACCTTTCCCGGCAATTTCTGTTTCCACACGAAGTTCCAACCACCCCTTGGGACTTCACTCAATCCACTCTGACCTACTGCAAAATCTCTACCCTCCAATTCTACAGCAACATTTATAAGCACTACCGACAGAAAATGACCCATCTTTAGAATAGTGCCAGACTAACCTGTCACATTCTGCTGGATGAGGGACTGGAAGGTTTTGTGCTGGCCTGTGCATCAGCGTCACAAAAAATCGAATGAATAAGCTCCAAATTCCATCCATGACCATCTGCCTTAACAAGCTTCGAACAGAAGCATTATCAGACAAAATAGAAACAGGTGAGAAAGGGTGAAAAGTGTGTGGTCTTGGTAACCAATTATCCTTCCAAATGCGGATAGACTGACCCTGTCCCACGTGCCACAGGCAGGCCGCTTCAAGTACTGGTTTAGCAGCCATAATACTTCGCCAGGTATACGATGGATTATACCCCAGCCACGCTGAGAAGAAATCCGAGGTTGGGTACTATCGGGCCTTCAATACCTGGTGGAGAAGAGAATTCGGGGAAGTGACAAGTCTCCAAGCCTATTTAGCGGCAATGCCAAATTAAACTTATGCAGATCACGGAATCCCATACCACCCGCATGTTTCCGACCACATAACTTAGACCAAGAAACCCAATGAACTTCTTTTTCGCTTTTGTACTCCCACCAGAATCCGTGTAGATGGATTCCAATTCATGCATTAGAGTCAACGAAAGAAGAAAGCAACTCATCGCATACATTGAAATGGCTTGGAGAACCGCCTTGATTAAAACCTCTTGGCTGGCTTGAGAAAGTAGCTTTTCTAACCACCCCAAAACTCGTTTTCAGATCCAATCCCAGACATTAATGAACACGTCCTTCTTTGATCTAACCACTATACTAGTTAGATATTGCTTCTTGTGTTGCATGGGATTCATATTATCTCAATAAAATTGTTATATTATAGTAATAAAATAAATTTATAAATAAAACTATGTTAACTAAATGTAATAGGTACTTTATAAATAAAAAAATTCTTGTTACAAAGTAAAAGCATACAGTTAAAAAAAATAATTTCTTTTCACTTTAATTATTATTTTATATTATAAATTATAATTTTTCTACTTGCAGTATATGCGTCTTTTTTAGTATGATTATATCCCAATTCATATAAGTAAATTTCAGTTATAATAATATATACATACACAATAAACACACACACATTATATGTATATGTGTGTATAGGATATACAATGACTGAGATAAATAAAAAGTATATAGTGATTCATTCTTTTTATATAGAGAAATAATGCATATAAAAATTTAAGCTCGTGCATCATATACTTTACGATATAAAAATGTATTAAAATAGAATACACATATTTATTTAAGTTTTTTCAACTTGGTGCTTTTTAAATGTAGTTTAATGTTTGTTGTCAAATATTTGTTTAGCAAGGCTTTTGTATTTTAGCAAAAGTTATTTTCCCTTGTATCACATTACAGGAACAAACAATGAAAATATTTTTTTGCTTTTCTGTTTCAATTTTACTTTTAGATCTTTCAACTTATTAACTAGAAAAAATTATGTCAAGAATTTTTTTGAATATTTCGTTCGTCTTGTGGTATAGATGTCAATATAGTCTTATATATAAAATAAATATCTTGTATGTACAAATTTATTTTATACTTAAAAATGAAAGTTGTCTATATATGATCAAATGATAATTGAAAGGACTTTAAATTTAAAATTTCAGTAAATGCCAGTTGATAACAATTAAAATTCAAATGATTAATTTCATTAAAAAAAAAGTTAATTATCCTATATTTGATTAGACTTATGATCTTCGACTTTTTATAAGAAGGTAGGTATATTAGATTTTGGCCTCTAATAAGATTTTAGATTTTATAATTAATTTTCCATGATACTTATCTTTCATCTCTATATTTGTGATGAGAAATTCACCATTATTTCATGTGAAAACATTTGATAATTAATCTTTTTGTTCCTTTGCCTTATATTGAAATTTTAGATTATATAATTATTTCTCTCTATAATATTAATTTTTCATCTTTATATTTATTTCACTTATAAAATATAACTTTATGATTTACATCCCTATATTTGTAATAAAAACTTATCATTTAAGTTAGGCATACTTTAAATTTGCTTCACGAGTGAAATAGGAGTTTAATTTTTTTCCTAGTTGTGAAAATCAAGAAAATATATATAAATAATTAGTGTCCAATTTTTTTTTATTTTTTGATTATACTAACTATCAATAAAGTTGTTTATAATTTAATTTTTTTGTAATAATCTCCGTACTTTTCATTTTATTTCTCATGTTAGTAGAAAATAATTTAAATTAACGACTAGTATTTTATGGAATGAATTAAATGAAATAAGCATAGAAATAATTGACTAATTTTATTATGTTAGAGTCGAATTAAAAATATAAATGTATCAAAAATAAATTACTTATTATTAAAAATGATGTAGTAGAATTCTTATAAACCATATAATTAGTGCATTAATTAAATAATCCACAAATCATAAGCTTATTTAATTCATAAAATAAGTTTGGATAATATTGTTATAATTAATATTATAAAGACAATTAATTATGAAACCAGTTATGAAGTAATTGATCTTATTCTAAGTTTGTTTTTAATAATTAATCAATTTTAACATAAAATTATTTAATATCCTTGTTTCTAATTGAAATTTATTTTCGTTCAACTTGTAATATTATATTATTAATTAGGTACTCCAATATGTATACCGTAATCTAGTAGCTAGTACTACAAGGATCAAAGGATTTTCAACAAAATCGCATGATCAAAGAAAGACTGACATGCAAAACAAGGGTTGGCACTTTGATACTTAAGTGTAAACATATTTAAAGAATAAATAATCATAAAACTTGAAATAATGTGAAAATATTGGTGTAATAATCATCGTGAGATGATGAAATGTTGATTTGGAGTAATAATAAGCTTGTGCAGAGCCAAAATATGTGAAAGCTTGCTTAAAACTAAGAGAAAAGTATTAGTGAGAATGAGTGATACTTGTTACCGTTGTGACCGCATAATAGCCTCTATTTATAAGTTTATGGGGAGCAAAATCCAGAAGTAGTTGCAACTTTCGATATACCATTGAAAAGCTCCATGAGTTACCTAACTTAAAAAAAAAAAAAACAACTGATTATGATTTGGACTTATCTGAAACAGGATATGATTGTTTGAATGAGTCATGTCAATCAAGCCGAGTTCTGCGGATTCCTTTTTACCTGTTGTCTTCAGGTTAGTTGCCATCAATCTAGGAGGAATTTGTTGAATTTTTTTATATGAAGTGTCTCAAGGTGTCAGAAATGCACACTACAAAAAAAAAAAAAGCGGGAATTGAAACAGTAACATGAACGGTTTTTTAACTTTTGGAACGGTAAATACTTCACTTGAACCTTTTGGACTGTAATTAGGAACGGTTGAGGAACGGGAGGCTATCTGTGGCAATAAGAGGCAATCTAATTATTAAGAACGGTAACGAAGATACCGTTCCTATTTGGGAATGGTTTTTGGCATATTTTCGTGCTACCGTTCCTAATTACCTTTGTACGTATAAATTTATATTTTATGCATTTGGAACACCTTATAAACTTTAGGAACGGTAGCATCGAAATTAAATCCCGCATATAGGAACGGTAGTTAGAACACATTTTGGAATTGTCACACTATGTTGTGGATACAATTTAGCATGGTATCTGGAATACATGTAGGAACGGTAGGTTGTATACATTAGTATCGGTAACTGGAATACATTTTGTCGCGTTCTTTAGGAACGGTTTTAGCACTCTAACTTTGGAATACCATTTTGGACCAGTTTTTGGTATTTTCTTTAGAATAAAAGCCTAACCACGAAAGAATTGATTTTGGAATATATGTAGGCACGGTAAGTCCCGTCTTTAGGAACGGTTGGCTTCTATTTTTGGAATGGTTTTTTCATCGGCATTGAGAACGGTATATATTTTTAAACAGTCAAATATAGGAACGGTAATTGGAGCTGCACCAGCCATCTAAAGTACCGTTCCTAACAGATGAATTATTAATTTATTTTTGAGTAATAATTATTATCTTTAAATATAAATTAAATTATATATAATATTTTAATTATATAATTAATATTTAAATATGAAAAAATTCATAATTTAGAATTAAAAATTATATTAAATACGAATATTATCCGATTTAATTAAAAAAATCAAAATAAAAAATTTACATAATTTACTCCTCGTCCCCATCGACCTCGTCCATCTCGTCAATGTCTAGAAGGGTGGGGTCTCTAGGAGGCCGTGACTGGCCGGCGCCGGAGCGACTGGTCTGCATGTCCTTCATCATGCCCATCAGGTCTGCCATCATCTCCTCGAGGCGGACCAACCGACCCTCCATGTTTGACGAAGATGTTGGCTCTAGCGCAGGCCGGGCGGTAGTGGTGGCGGTGGTGATGGCGAGGTAACGGTCTGGCTGAGACCCAGGGCCTCAGAACCAAAACCAAATACTCGGCCCTTGTTCTTGCTCCTGACGCAAGTGAGCCACATCTGCTGCTCGGTCTGCGCCACCGAGCCCTCTGATTCGGAAGCAGGATCCTCAGGATTGCACGGGGCCTGAGACTGATGATCCTCCATCACCTTCTGGAACATCTCCTGCAAAAATAATTAGAATAAATTAGAAAATTTTCAAACATTTAAAAAAATAAACTAGAATGTATTAGTTACTACTTACCGCCACCTCCGCTGCCCTCGGCCCGCTCCAGCCGCCGTTGGCCTTCTTCTTGTAGCATCTAGAGAATAACTCCATCTGCTTCACTGGCCGGCCGAGCTGCTCCTCCTGTAAAAAGAAATGGGAAACATTTATTACTATTTTAATTTAATAACATTAGATATCTTACCAATTTCTGCTTGTGCATACCGACGGAGACAGATCCCCCGCGGTACACAGTAGCGGATGCGGCTGGGTTGGCGTTCTGGTTCGCCTTGTTCTTCTCGCACTCCTGCTTGAACTCCGGGGACTCCCAGTATAGGAGGAGCTGCCGCCACACCTCGTTCGCCAGCCATAGCGATTTCTGCAGGGACTGTCTGGCGAAGACGAACTTCTTCCTGAGGAACTTCCCCATCCAAACGTGGAAGATCTTGAACATCGACTCGTCGTCGGTGTCCCACCTGTAAGTCATCTGTATTTAAAAAAATATATACATATATCATAACTTAGATTGTTAAAATATTTAAAAACAAAATTTAATTGTCGTTACCTTCAAACTCTCAAACTAGAAAAGTTGGTGCTCTGGCGGCACCTTGCGCAAACTGCCCCAAGGATAGGGATAGTGTCCTCGCACGACCGCGTACATGCGCTCGTGGATCTTCCGATCAGAACTGAAATTATAAAAAAAAACTTAAAAATGTAAATATACCTCGCATCGGCGAGCGTGATGTACTGACGCGCTGATGGTGGTGGTGGTGGGGCAGCCCATGGACAGGCCGGATCGACCACCGGTGCAGTAGTGGATGGTCCGGGCTGCTGATCCAGCGCAGCGGTAGACGCACCGGGCTGCTGATCCGGCACAGGTGGTGCGGGTGCCTACTCTGCCGGTGGTGGTGGTCGGAACATTGTTTCCCCATCCTGGGAAGCAACACCGGCCGGCGGTATAGCCGTTGAGCCGCGATCGCGGCCACGACCACGACCATGGCCATGTCCACCTCCTCGAGGTGGAAAATCCCGACCAGACATGATCTAAAAAATACATGTAAGTATCATTTTATTTCAATAATGAAATTTTTTCTAATTTTTAAAATAATTATGCAAACTAAATTCTAAAACTGTATATATTTATACGAAATACCATAATTTTACCCTAAAATTACACTAAATCCTTCAAATTATCATATTTTTAATTATCATATTTTTAAAAAAATTCAAAATTCCAGAATTTTAAAAAATTCAAATTTCCAGATTTTTAAAAAATTCAAATTTCCAGATTTAAAAAAAAATACAAATTTCCATAATTTTAAAAAATTCAAAATTTCAAATTTTTAAAAAAATTCAAATTTCCAGATTTAAAAAAAAAATACAAATTTCCAGAATTTTAAAAAAAATCCAAATTTCCATATTTTCCAAATTTTCATAAATTACATAAATATACCCAAATTACAAAAATAGTAAATTTTCAGATTTTCCAAAAATACAAATTTCCAGATTTTTCACGTTAAATTTTCTGTTTTATATTTTCAGATGTAAAACAGAATTTTTCTTGAATTTTTTAATAATATTAGAAAATAATATCCTATATTCTATCAAATTTACAGAAATTTGATTAAAATTGAAAAAATTAACTACAAAATTACTATAAATTAACTAAAATTACAGAAAATTAATAAACTACATTACATTCAGAAAAATTACTCAATTACAAAAATTACATAATTACATCAATTACACAGTTACAAAATTACAAGAAATAATATCATATATTCCAGATTTTCAAGAAAATTTACAGAAAATTTACAGAAAATTCTCAAAAAATTTACAGAAAATTACAACATAATATCCTATATCCTACAGAAAATTACCAGAAAATTACAGAAAAATACGACAACTAACAGAATTTAGAGATTACTCCCCTAACTAAATGGAAATTACAGGAAATTCCCTAACTATTCAAAAATTACAGAAATTACAGAATAAAATTACAAAAGTTACAACCAAATTCTTACATGCATTTTCAGAAAACAAAAATAGAAAAAAGAAAAATAAAAGTAGGGTTTTTGGAAACCCTACTTGGTACGACAACGACGGAGGGATGGCGGCAGGGGCGCTGGCGGCGGCTGGCAGCGGCGATTGACGCGGGGGATGGCGGCGGCTGGCCGGGGGGGGGGGGGGGGGGCGCTGACGCCGGGTATGGCGGCAGGCAGAAGCGTCGATGGGAGAGGCGCTGATGGCGGCTGGCGGCGGAGGTGGGAGAGTGAGATTGAGGGGGAAAGAGAGATTGAGGGGGAGAGTGCGATTGGGAGAGTGAGATTGGGAAAGTGAGATTGAGGGGGAAGAGGGAGAGGCAGAAAATGGGTAAAAATCGGCGAAGGGGTGAATTTATATTAGAAATTTGGAACGGTCACATTTTGTAGTGACCGTTCCTAAGTCCAGCCTAAAGTTCCAAAACGACGTCGTTTTGCTATTAAAACGACGGCGTTTTAAGACATATTACTTATAATAAACTTACTAGGAACGGTCATGTAATATGTTCTGTGTTACAGGTACCGATCCTAACTTGAAAAACGACGTCGTTTTAAGACATATTACTTATAATAAACTTACTAGGAACGGTCGTGTAACATGTCTTGTGTTACAGGTACCATTCCTATATTGAAAAACGACGTTGTTTGTTTACCTATACATAGTAACCGTTCCTATTTCTATATAGAATCGTTCCTATATGTATTGCAATTTTTTTGGAATTTTCTTAGATAATAAATATAAATTAAGAAAAACACGTTTCGAACACTCATTTGATTGAATAAAGATATATAATTGGGTATTTAAAGAATTTGAAAATATATAGTAAATTCCAAAAAATCGACACACATTCACAATATGAAGTATATTTGTATATTTTTGTTTGTTTGTATTTCACAAATGTAACCAACATCCTATATTGTTGTACTGCATAGCATAATCAGACCGTCAAAATTTCAATCAGATCGTTAGATTTGATATAACACACAAAAGAATACATTATATGTTGTTTTGAAATATTTCGGTGTGCGGATCTCGAGGTATCGTACCCGTCAGTATTCATCACAATAAAAATAGATGCATCCTTAAATTCGGGTTGCTGATTTTCCAATCAGACCGTTGGACATCAATTCATATCCATAACCTTGTATGTGTTAAAAAATAGTGTCGATCCGGTTGACGGATGTTGAGATATCGGACCAATTTGTTGGAATTGTAAAACTTGGAACGGTCACCTAATAGAAAAGGTGTTCCCAATACCGTTCCTAAGGAAAATATGATGTTGTTTTGATACACGCACGTATTTACCGTTCCTATTCACCGTTGGAACGGTCATGTATAAACTGATCGTTCCAATAGTTGAATTTCCCACCAATTTTTCATTGGGCGCCAAAATGAAATATTGGACTGATTTTGTACTGCTTCATCCATCTGATAGGCGACCTCGGTCCATCGCGAGTCATCGATTACTCTTCGAGCCTTGATTTTGCAAACAGCTTTCCAGTCGACTTTGTCCTTCTTCATGCTCGGATAATCCGCGTAGTATACTTGTACTGCTTGTTGTACCAGTATGAATGGTTCATTCTTTTGGTAGAGCTTTTTGAAGTTGACATCAACACAAGAGTGTATCGTCATGCCTCTGACCGGATCGACCCAACGATAATTAAACAGTACAATGTGCATGTTTGGAATTAGTGGGTAATCTAGCTAAATTATCTCTTCCAAAATTCCATAGAAGTCAGAATCCGTGTCTGTATATGATGAGCTTTTGACACAAACACCACAATTCATTGTTGACTTCCCGACATTGTGACGTTCAGTGTGGAAATTGAAGCCATTGACGAAGTAAGATGGGTATGTTGTCACTTCTGCTCTTGGCCCCCAATAATGCAACTTCAACAATTCATCGTTTGTGTGATTCAATTCGGGTTTCACCTGCAATTAATGATATATATAGCAATTGAAATAATTGATTACAAATTAATGAGCATATCGCATTTACAAGAAATCGATGATACTTACACGATCCTTGAACCAATCCTTGAATTGTGTCACTACTAGTTGATCAATTATCGGGTCCTCCGGATTCTGTTGCTCGAACAGTTCATTCAGGAATGACCTGTTATAGTAAAACTGATAGTTATAAATATACATGTAATTGAAATTGAAATAATTTATACAAGATAATTACGTTTGTATAAGATACTTACTCGTAGTACGGTGCAACTACTTTACAATTACACGAGACGTATGTCTCGATAGCATGAAGTTCCTCCCCGCTCAGCCATCTCTTCTTCGAGGCTCCACTTGCTCGGCCTGGGTAATTGAAAATGGACCGAACTATTCGATCGTCGTTGCTCATGAGATCATCGTTCCGACCGGGTCCATTTCGCTTGCAGAGAATGTGCGGTTTGAAGTAGTGAGAGGAGAAAAGTCCGATTTCTTCGACAATATAAGCCACAATCGACGCCTCAACGTGTGCTTTGTTTTTCACCTTTTTTTTCAAACAGTAGGAATCTATTCATATGAAAATTTATTAAAATGCAAATAATAAATATATATTTAATAGTATTAATTATTTAATTACCTTGCAAATGGGTGCATCCACCTGTATTGCACGGGCCCCCCAACGCGCGCCTCATATGGAAGGTGAACAATTAGATGCTCCATTGAGTCGAAAAAAGGAAGGAGGACAAATTTTCTCGAGGTTGCACATGATGACGGCTACACTATCTTCCAATTCTTTTACCTTGACAACATCTAGTGTTATTGACCATAGGATCTGGAATAGAAGGCTCACTTCCGTCAAGGCCCCCCACACGTGTTCTGGAAGCATTTCACGGAAAGAAATCGGAATCAATTTCTGCATGAATACATGACAATCATGGCTCTTCATGCCGTGCATCCTCAACTCCTTCAGGTCGATGCAACGGGCAAAGTTAGAGGCATACCCATTATGAAACCTAAGACAACGAATCCACTCATATATCTTCTTTTTTTACTCCTTTGTCAGTATATATACCGCCTTGGGCATCACGTTCGGTCTCCTTTCGTCCACCTCAAGCTCCGGCCGATTACATATAATCTTCAGATCCTTCCATGCATTCAGATTGTCCTTCGTTTTTCCCTTGATATCCATCACAGTATTGAATATATTATCGAACACATTCTTCTCAATATGCATGACATCAAGATTGTATCGTATCAGATACGCCCCCAGTATTCAAGCTCCCAGAATATGCTTTTCTTCGTTTACTTATGGTTGACACCGTAGCCTTCCGGTTCACTCAACGGTTGTTCGACAGCCACACTAAATGCATCGACACGGGTTCGGGTCTGTTCTCTAGTTAGCCTCGGACGTGCAACCTTCCTCTCCATTTGATTTTTAGTGAAGGCTTTCTTGTTCCTGCGATAAGGATGAACCGGTGGTAGGAATTGCCTGTGGCAGTCAAAATAGCATGCCTTCTGACCATGCTGTAAATACAATGCCCGTGTGTCCTCCATACAAACTGGACACCCCATAACACCGGCGCTACTCCATCCAGACGCCATACCATAAGCATGAAGGTCGTTAACTGTCCACATCAATGCGGCATGCATCATGAATGCCTGGTTTGTCGCAGTATCATGCGTACGTACACCCACATGCCATAAATTCTGCAACTCCTCGATCAACGACTCCAAAAAGACATCAATAAGACATTTGGGATTCGATGGGTCAGGGATCACCATCGTTAGGAACATATACTCAGACTTCATGCACATTCGCGGTGGGAGATTGTACGGTGTAAGTATCACGGGCCAACATGAGTAAGTTTTACCATATTGGCCCTGCGGTGCAAACCCATCCGTGCACAACCCAAGTCTAACATTCCTCGGCTCAGCTGCAAAATTAGGATACGTCCGGTCAAAATGCTTCCAAGCCTCTGCATCGGACGGATGACACATTGATCCTTCCTCCGTCTGATGGCTCGCATGCCATGTCATATGCTCTGTTGTGGCCTCCGACGCATACAACCTCTGCAGCCGAGGGATAATCTGTAGATACCTAAGAATGGCATACGGGGACTTCTTGCATTTAGGATTTCTGTCCTTAGTGGGCTTGTACTTAGCGTCTCCACAAAACTTGCAATATTCCAAATCAATATCGTCCTTCCAGTACAACATGCAACCTTTTTTGCAAGCATCGATCTTCTGAACTTGTAAACCCAATTCTCTTATCAATTTCTTCGTATTGTAATACTCGGCGGGGAAAGTGTGATCGCGGGGCATTATAGTATCATCCAACTAGCATAATCGATCATATGTATGCTCGAAAAAACCCCCTTCGGCCTTGATATTCACCAAAGAGGCAATTGACGCCAACTGAGAGGTGGTGCAGCCATTCCACAAAGGTTGGTCCGCAACATGAACTACATCTAAAAAATGGTCTGACAAGCCAAACACATAATCATAGGGCCCCGAATCATAATATCAACTAGGACCCCCGTCAGATGGACAATACCGAGTACTATCATCAGTTGATCCCTCCTGGTTGTACGAAGACCAGAATGACGGCCCGGCGGCATCAAATACCATCCTCTGGGCCCAATCCATCTGAGCCGCATCACCCCAATGCGAACTACCCTCCTCCTGAACGGGTGGCGTTTGCTGCTGCTGCACAGGGGGCTCTGTCAATGCTTCAAAGTATTCCTGCACCCTCTCCTCACCATGCGAAGTCTACTTTGGCATAAACCCTTTCATACACAAATCAAAATTTACCTCGGTTGGTGTTTTGAACCATTCGTTTTTGCACTTCCGACAGGGACACTTAATCTTGTCCCCGTCCATATATGCACGCTGAGACTGGGCCCATTCTAAAACTGTTGTAACACCATTCTCAAACTCCGGCGTCACACCCAAGACGTCTTGATCATACATCCATTTCCTCAACTGTCTTAACATGATTCGTCCTACGTATAATTCACAACAGTACGCAATTAAATGACGAGAGTATCTTATATATATATACATACAAAAATAATAGAATTTTGCATACTTACCTGAGCAAAACACCTATCAATATCAATGAAAAATTCACGCTCGGTAATTGATATGTTCGATTTTTTGTATAAAGAATCAAGGGGGAGAGTTACAACAAAATGAGTTGGAGAGTAAGTATAAGAACAATGACAAAGAAGGGGGACATATATATAGAAAATATTGGAACGGGAATTGGAATATTATTTTGGAATACAAAACTAACCGTTGAAATATAGCCATTGTTCCAGCTTTAGGAACGGCCTCTGGAGAGGAAACAGGAACGGTAATATTACCGTTGTAATATAGCCGTTAGCACATATTAGGAACGGTATGTGGCACACCCAAAATAACCGTTCTTACTTAGAGTACAATTTGGAACGGTACGTGTAACAATATTGCACTTACTATATACCCATAATTTGGAACAATAGTTGCATTATATTTTTTCCCATGGCGTAAAAGGGTTTTCTGTAGGACTACATGTTGGAACGGTCTGTCCACCGGTTCAAATAGACCCGGTCTTTGGAACACATCTAGTAACGGTAAGTGTTTCCGGTCGGCTGGCGGTTCCAAATTTCACACATGTGTTCCAAATTGAAGTCCAAAATATATCAGGTCCCCTTTAGGAAAGGTTGTAGGTGTAAAAATTGGCTCACCATTTTTGGCACTCTAATAGGAATGGTCGGGCCGTTCCTATTAATTTGTATTACAATTAGTACGACTGTAACGTCATCAATGGTTTATCGTTCCATAACTGTTCCTACAACCGTTCCTATTTGAAACAGAAACTGGAACGGTCGTCTCTATCTGTTCCTATTCCCGCGTTTTTTTGTAGTGGCATATGATGTCTCGTCCCTATTGTTTGTTGAGTCATCCTACTAGATTGGGCTTGTTTTTGGGCTTATTAGGTTAGTATAAATAGATTGTCTATGGGCCTGATACCTTGCTCAGGGACCAACAGGGTCAGGCCTGCTAGGTTGATCGGTGGGACCTGCCTCCTCAGCTTTGGGCTTGAAAAAAAATGATTGAGGAATATCACCTAAGATATTATATATTGACATATAAAATTATATTTTCTATGCAATTTTAATATTTTTAATTATAAAAAAATTAAAAAAAAAACATAAAACTTACGAAGTTACTCATATTTTGTAATATCCTATTATAAAATTTAAGTTACATTAAATTAATTGTAAATTGTCCTATGGATTGCTTCCCTTTCTTTCAAAAGAGATGCTTCTTCAAGTTTCTAGATCATATCTTCTCCTAATTATATAGCATATATATTTTTTCTAGTTATTATTAAGATTTTAACTAATTTTATTTAATTAGTTATGAATAAAAATCTTTCATGAATAGAACTCTTTATTATAATTTATTTTTATAAGAATTCTATCTCAATTCAACTATGCAAGTAATTAACAACTATTACAAAATTACTTATTTGTAAAATTGATAATCTACTATTATATGAAAGGGATATAATTGGAATCACGAAAAAAACGAAGAAACATAAAACATGGCAAATCATTCACACTTTTATAATATAGTAAATATAGTAATAAAATAATAATAATATATACATACACATAAGACAATATTTATATATGACTGTGTGCCCATTTTTTCTCTTTTTCTTTTTCTCTCTCCCTCTCACTTTGTTGTTTCATTGATCTAGGATCAATTGGCGAATAAAGCTAGATCAAGAAGAATACAATAGTACAATCCTTTTCTCAAACTCATCTTCTTAGTCCATTTTTCCCTAGCAAGAAAAACGTGACTTCTCCCGTGTGGTGTGGATCGCGTTAAAGGATTCATATGTTTGACTCTTGGTGAATGTTTGCCATCTTTTTTGAAAGGGAACAACGCTAGTAGCGGTGCACGAAGGATAACTACAAAGGTAACTACCATTTAGTTATATGTAGTTCTCTCTATGATTGTCTATGCGCCCTCTATGATATACTTATTTTATGTTGTCATATTCTACATCGAATGCCCCATTGAGCATCCAAGGGTACACCCCTTGGGACGTTTTATTATAATGCGCGTTTTAAATATCGTTAATTTCACATGTCTTGCTTTTGCTCGCACTCCCGTGCGGATCCGCTTGTCCTTCAAGTGGTATCAGAGCCCGGTTCCATGTAAGGGGCCATAGATCTATGTGTTTTACATGTTCAATTTGCTTTTACCACTTTATTGAGCATGTTTATTACGTAAATATATGGTATAATCCACTTGTTTAAATGTTTGAGTCTAATGGACATCGTCCATGTAATTTTGTGGATTGAGTTTTAAAATGACATGTTTAACTTTCAGTCTTCTAATATGTGAAAACAAAATAAAAATATTTTTTTTGTGGACGGTAGCAACAAGGGTTGGCTGCTACCCCTACTGTCCGGCCACTGGCTGGCGGGCAGCTGCCGGGCGCGCGTGGGCACCAACCTGCGTGTAGCCTGGCCAGCGTGCCTGCCAGCGTTCGTGCTGACAGGGGTGATTGTGACCACTGGTGTTGTGCACAGAGGGCGTGCGCGTTATACATAGGCGCACAGGCTGCCGACCCCCCTGAGCATGCAGGCACTAGGCTTGTGTGTCTGCGTGCGGCCGGGCGTTGTGACACGATTGGTGGGCTGATCTGTATCGTTTTTTTCAACGTTTTCTGAAAATTTAATTTTCTGGAACTTTTCTGCATATTCTCTGAAATTGGATTAATTTTGCATATTTGATTTGGATTAACTGAAATTTTTCTATAATCAAATTGCTTAACTTAATTTAGGTTTTAATTGGCCTTTGATGCATTGTGTATGGAGATGTCTATTAGATTTAAAATTTGATCATGTATATTATTCATATGTTTATGGCATGTGATATTGGATATTACGTAGGTATGTTTTTATATCTATTATGAGCATGATTATTTGGTATGATTATGAGTTGATGTTGATTGGATTAATAAGGGATGATCACTAAAGTCCTAAACCTTGTGTATGGATGTATGCTTTTTACATTACTATTGGGTGGGACCTGCGTGCCTCTTGTCTTGAGACTATTATCTCTCGGTATTTCACGTCATGATTTTAAGGTTTGTTTTTCTCTATTCCATGTAATCTATTTCCGATGTAAAGAGAGTAGTTAGATTCTTTGTGAGGTTTTACATTTCATATGTAATAAAACAAGCCCAAGGAGTTGGAGGCCCACGTTGGATGGAGGCCTAAGGTGAGACATCAAAACGAAACAAGAAGAGCTATAAGGCCCATTGGAATGACAATTGTTGAACTCTTTTTAATAATATAGGACCACCCTAGACAGACTATAAACTTACTGCCGACTCATTGGGTCGCATAAGTTGGGCTTCTATGTTAGAATAGGTGTCCAGAAAGTCAATTAGATTGGTTGTTTTGGGAACTAATCGTTGATCTTTATCAAAGTAATATCATACTGATGGATAAAGTAAGTATTCATCACTGGTAAAATGTGTTTGTTGTGCTTACTACTCATATTGAATGGCGTTTAAATGTCACAACAAATGCCCACAAACCGATTGTTTATACCCATTGAGTTGAGTTGGGCATAGGTTGGCGGCTATGAAACCAACTCCGTAAGAGTCGGTTTGAAACGTTCTAAGTCGAGGACCTCGAGACTGGGCCTCAAGTGCCTTATAGATACTTGCACTAAGTATTGCATTCACTGGGTAAGTGTTGAGTTTCGTCGGTGCCAGACGTAGGTCGTTTTTGAATGTGAGGTGAACAAAATATTATGTTTTTTTATATATTACTTAGGTCACTCATCAAAAGAAAACCATAATAATAATATTATACTTTGGTAGAAGTGATAAGAAATAACTTAACACTTACTCAGTAACTAAGCAAGTTTAAAATTAAAGGTAAGAATAAAAACAAGAAGAACCAAAACTTTTGACAGGATTTGTCAGTTCGTGACTATGTTCGTCCTGTTTAAACTCGGTGCATTTTGAGATGATGCCGAATCTTTTAAATGCAATAAGCCTTAAAAAAAATTTTGATATCAAAATAAAAATAATAATTCCAATATAGTTTCTAATGCGCAATTTAACAAATTGATATAAAAAAAATTCCACGACTTTAATATATTTATGGTCCTATAATTTTGACACTTTGGAATTTTCTTTTATTTTTTAGGATTGCAAAAGAGTTCTTTAATTTTTTGATATTTTGCAATTTTGGTCCTTCTGGTGCGAGATTTTGTGAAAATTATCGCAATAAATCATGTGTACCTCACGTTATTTTTTTTAAATTGAGGCTCTTGTTCTGATTGGTTCACTTTTGCCAACATCAATGAAAAATTAGAAAAAAAATGACGTGGCACATGATTTTTTCCCGCAACTTTTGCGAAACTCGGCACCGGAAGGTTAAAAATGCTAAAATCACGAGAGACACATAATTTATTCCGACAACTTTTGCAAAATCCGGCACCAGAAAGACCAAAATCGGGAAATGTAAAAAAGCTATAGGATTATTTTGTAACCCTAAAAAAATAAAGAATAAAAATGCATATGTGCCAAAATTACAGGACCAAAAATATATTTAACTCAATTTTCCACTGTGCACTAAAACAGAATGCTAAACTGTTTGTACTTAAATGTGATAATTCTTATAATTGTTTCTTATTTTAGTAAGTGAATAAACTTCTAAACTTTTAGTATCTTTAGAAACAAAATCGACTTAACGAGAGTGATTGTAATAGTTGTTTGATCACGGGATGCTGCTACAAAATAAATTCAAACAATCAATCGGGAAATTCATAAATGGATCTAATGCACCATCAGAGACGGAGCATAAACAATAAACATTACAACACAAATAAATATAGCACAAATATATATGAAACAATGCTACAGTTCTGGACAGAAATATAGCACAAAACACAAAAAAAACATCAATGCCAAATTATTAATGAATGAAAATGGAGAATGGAATGGTCTCTTGGCATCTCATGCGAAGAACTAGTTTGAGGGAGGTGGTGAGAGGAAAGGGAAAGAAGGCATTGTGGTCGGGATAGTTGGAATAGAAGGCATTGTGGGCAATGAAGAGGTTGGCAATGGAGGCAGCGCCATGTTTGGGATGGTGGGCATGGAGGTAGGCAATGGTGGCAATGTGGGCTTCGGCAGAGATGGATTGGTCGGCAGAGTTGGGAGAGGCATGCTTGGTAGTGGTGGCAGTGTGGCGGTAGGCAGGTTTGGCATTGCAGGCAGAGGCGGCAATGTGGCTTTAGGCAATGGTGGAATTGTTGGCAATGTTGGCTGTGCCGGTTGAGAAGATTGTAATAGATGACGGCCTGCCCAAGTTGAATGGATGTTGCTTGAAAGTGAGACTGCCAGAATTAAACATGCAACAAGGTAGAAGTTAAAGGCTGCCATTGGTTGATTTCTTGACGATTGATTGGTTGATTATAGAGTTCACAGAGACGATTTGTTGATTTAGATTCGGAGTTTGGGTAACATATTTATAGATGAGGAGTGTCATTAAGAGTCTTTCATTTGATAGGATGTAGTTAGGGTAGGTATGAGGAGAACTTATTAGGTTAACTTCTTATGATTCTAGTCATACTTAAAGTTTAGTTGTATAAAGGCCAATTATTGTGTCTGAAATTTTCATGTTATAATTCAGGGTTTTGGTGCAACAACAAATTCCAGCTGGAGGTTTGTAAGAACTTGTACTTGGAATGCATGGATTAGCTAGTATTGACTCATTACTGCAATTTACTTTCAGATTTTGGCCAAATTTGTGATTAAGTTGAATGAGATAAGTTTCTTGTATCAATAGAAAGTAAAGTTTATCACGGAGTTATCGACTTTTCTTATTTGTTTGTCTTTTAATTTTCACAAAAAATATTTGTCGCTCTAAACTATTTTATTACCATTAGCAATGTAATGGAAAATCTCGAATTATGGATTTCAAAATTCTTAATAGCAAATTATTTGAATTTGTTTTGATGTTTCTACATTGAAAGAATTTCAAATCCTTTAATTCTAATTGTGAACTATATTTTGTTAAATGTTGATGGATTTCAAATCGTTGTCAAAAGAAATTATTTGAAATCATTTCTCATAATCCTTATCTTAAATCCAAATGCTCATAAAAGTTTTGAATTCATATCAGCCACGAATGCTAATTTCCCATATGATTAAACGATCAAGTTATTTATTTAAATTGTTCTACTAGAGAATGCAATGCATGGTTTAAAAAATGATCCATTAAATTCAACTCTACTATATAAGCTAACCATTTAAGATCATATTTAACACAAGTGTAATGTTACAAATAGGGTAAATTACAGTCACTTTTCCAAATATTTGATATAATTATAAATATCTGCTCGCTGTTTGGAAAATTACAAGTATTCTCCGATTTGAATTACCTTCTAACAAATGAGTTCATTCTTTCATCCTCCATTAATTAGGTTCTATCCAATTTTCATAATGAACTAACCAAAATGTCGTTCTGAATTATAAATTATAATTTTTATATATTTTTTAGGATCTTTTAAAATATTTTTATGGATTAATATGCCCTATGGATTATTTACTTTACATACTCTCCACTTTGTTGTTCCACATTTTTCAGATTTAAAAAAAATCAGCAAGAGTAAAGTAGTAATTTTTACCTTATCAATTAGAGGCTATATAATTATTTTTTATTTGAATAAGGTATTTGTAATTTTTCAAACAATGCGTGAATATTCGTAATTTTACCAAAATTTCATAGAGGTAGATGTAATTCATCCTTACAAATAAATAGACTACTTGGTTTTAAAGTTTACATAACCATTCTTATTTTAAGTTATATTCTTATTAAAAAACAAAATATTTATAAGGTATAAAAAGTTTTAAAATATCTAATTATTCTTATAATGACAGGACATATTTTACTTTAAATTTCCTCTATAATAAAAGATGTAAACGATTTGGTTCCAATTTTTATTCACCTTTTGTTAATAAATTAACATTGAATTAGTATATATGAACAAAGTGGAAAATTTTAAATAAGTATATGTAAATGTATTTGAGTATAATTTGATGTTTTTGGCAGGTACATGCATAATTATTGACAAAATTACACCTTTTTAGTCACATAGGATAGATGGTTTTTGGCAGGTACATGCATAATTATTGACATAATTATTGACAAAATTATACCTTTTAGTCCCCTACTTTATGAATTTTTAAAATGATCTAAATTTAAGAAAACTCGACACATTTAGTCCTATATCCAGGTTTTCATCAAATAAATAGATGACAAGGACATGTGCAATGCGCATGTCTGTTAACTTAGTAGCTCGCAAATTGATGAACACACGCATTGCACGTTGCGATGGAAACAAGGCGGGTATGGGGCGGGTTGGAGTGGACACGGAACCTGCCCTGCCACCGCTAGAAAACCTGTCGGGGCAGGGCGGGGCGGACCCGGTAGACTCGAAATTTTTATATGGATAAATAAAAAAGGAGAGTAGATACAATGAAAGGAGACGCGAGACGGCGAGGTAAGGTAAGCGGACAGTAGAGGACTAAAGTGTTGAACTTCATATTCTATGGGATTAAAAGTGTAATTTCAACCATAACTATCCAAAAAGTAAGGGGTGCGTGGATTCTGTAATTTCAATATACGGGTCAACGAGTTTGTTTGTAATTTCCCAGATTTAATCGATACAATAAACAATTTATTTTCAGGGATAAATATATATAATCAAATCTTTTATCTTTTTTATTTTATTTTATTTTACGTTTCTATTTTAGAAAAAGAAATATATATAACCATTAAAGCCCTTCATATTTTATTTTATTTTTCTTTTGTCACATTGAAAGAAAATCACACAAAATGGTCGCAAAAAGATTATTAGGCTCTCATTTAACCCTAATTCAAATTATTCCAAGGCGTACGCACATATCGGCAACCCAGACTAGACCGGAATAGAAACTTGCCAATCGGCCTACTATCTGGATTAAATGTCATTGGCCCAAATCTATCTGCCACTCTAAAATAGCTCACACTTATGGATGATAGTCTCTTTACTATTTTAATAGCTGCACTTCTAATTAGTTTAAATATTTTTTTTTGAGGAGTTTAAAGGTTGTTTTAACAGCAATTTTTTTAGAAAATTCTTTGGACATTACAAAGAGAGAAAAAAAAATAATTATTTTGTGATGGACTTGCGATGAAAAAACAATCGCCACACATTTCGACAGATGTTCTGAAATACTTAATTAGAATGATAGTGCATCAGGTGCACAATATTGTTGCAAAAATCCATCATAACAGGGTGACAACGAAATTTTCGCAACATATTGCTTGTCGTGAAATCTGTTGCAAAAGATGGCAAGAACTTGGCAAGAGAAATTTCTGTTGCAATTTCGAGCAAAAAAATGTCATAAATGTCATTTTGTCCGAATTTTTGCACCAAAATTTTTTGATAAAGAGTATATGTTGCAAATTTGTGAGGGTATTATGAAACTTTTGGGCAATTAGCAATGGATATACTAAAAGGGTGGTCGCATTGAAACTTCGGTTGCAGTTTGACAAAAGCCATCGGATGCCAAGACTCAAGCATATACACACTATAAAAAGATGTCATTTTGGCTACGGATTTTACTATGGATTTCGGATGGCTTGACGTCATTTTTTTTTTGTTCCTAGAGGCCTTAGGTACGATTTAACGATGGAAGAGTGTCCCCCTAAAAAAAGTTAAGTCGGAAAAAATTTCCAACGAAATTTTGACGAACATAGATTTCTGTTGGAAATTTCCAACGGATTTCCGACGATGTCAACTATATCGTCGGAAAATCCATCGAGGGGACAAAAAATCAAAGGTTGGTTTGTCCAATGGATATACTGATGACTTTTGGTACAAGGTATTTTACGTAATGACCTTGCTTTACCAGTTCTCCGACAGATATTGCGACGGCTTGTCCACTTTTGTGGACTCATTTTCAGGTGGAAGGAGTGAAGGCAGAGGCATCCCTAATTTCGGGATAGGTTTATGTTGGTAACGCCGTTTTAGACTCTGTTGAAAAGTGAGATCAGATTTGCAACGACTTGTGTCGCAAAATCGGCCCCTAAAACAGTTTTATCTGTTTTCCGATGGTTTTCCATCACAAAACCCGTCCCAAATTATTGATATTGTATCTTAAATTGGGCTGATGATTTGGACAACATTAGTCGCTAAATTTGTCAAAAAAAATTATATATGTAAAAAAAAATTATTTTTAGTTTCATTTTTTAATATTCTATTAAATTAAAATTGAAGATAGTTACTTTTGAAAAAAATAAATTATAATCAATAAACATAAAAAGTTGTAGGGTTTACAAATATGAATAAAACAATAATTTTATATAAAATAGAACAAAAGTCTTAAACTAATGGCTCGTCGTCATGCTCCTCGACAGGAGGTTTGTCTCAGCAATCTTTGATCGGTTGCTGTGCTAATTCTATTGACTGGGGGGTCATCCACCGAGGCTGAGGGTGTCGGGTGCAGGTCTAGGAAGAATTGTTGGAGAACCATGCGTTTGCACATCATGCTCAAGATTTCTTGATTTGCTTGAGCTGTGTCATGATATGAGGATCCTGGGGCGGGGCAATAGTGGACGTGGAGGGTGATGTGTTTGTGGTCCATGGGCAGGTGGCTTCTAAGGAGTATGCTCAGAACCAATGCATAATACTTGGTCCTGTTTTTTGATGAGCCAAAACCGCAAGTGCACGGTGTATCGCGTAGTACTCAAGATGTTGATCCCACAGGGACTATTGTAATTACCAAATTTACTCAATTTTGGTTAGTCAGAACGAAATATACGAGTGAGACAATTGATTGGAATAGTAAAACAAGTGAACTGAAGCAAGAGGGTAAACAATAAGGTGTGATAGTCTAGAATCAAGTATCCCCGCAATGATCGATTAACGAACCTATCAAGAACTCTTTTATACTCAATGTGATTAATCTGAAGGAAATTGTCTTAATGTCGTTACCACCCTCTTTCAAGTATGTGGAAATCCGTATTCGGTTAATTAATCTACCTATTTTCATGGAGATATAATTAAATCGAACCCATTAAGATCATAACAATTATGAGATCCTCATAGAAATTAAGCATGCTTTCGCGGTTAATTCCTAGGTTTAATCTTCGACTTTCTAACATGGAATTTCACCTTTCAGTACTTCACTAGATGTTTAAAACATGCAAACAGGTGGCGAACATATTCACAAGATAAATAAGTGCTCGGAAATTAAATCGGATCAACTCACACGAGACCAGAAAAGAAAACTAGAATAAATTGATTAATCTATCAAAGTGTTCAACATGATCCTAGAACAAGAATTTTACTCGGTCATAAAATTATCGAAGAAGGAAAATAAATATATCGGAGAATACATCAAGCAAGGTACTAAAAAGGAAGAAAGGATTAGGAACAACTATAATCCGATCGTCCTAGCCATCTTGAAGCTTCCCCGACTTCTTCGTGTTCCTTCAAGCCTTGTATTTGTGCTTGTTTCCCCCTTTTTCACGTCCCTAGTTCCCCCTTTTATAGTCATAGCGGAGCAAAAGGCAGAAAAATCCGAACGATTTTGTTTCCAAGTGTAGAACACGCCCGTGCAGCGTGAGCACGGTCAGGCCGTGTTCTTGTTTGTTTCTGCGGCCAACCCCGACATGGCCGTGTCTGGAACCCGGTCAGGCCGTGTTCTGCTCGGGTGGTCTTGACTGGTGATTTGAATTAGCGAGACACAGGCGTGTGAGAGGATTCAACACGGTCGTGTTCTATCAAACATAGGCAAATTCGTTTCTTTAGTCCATTTTGCTCCTGAATTATTCTTGAAAAGAGAGAAACAACCAAAAGCAGTATCCAAGAAAGAGTTTGGTGTAGAAAAGTAGTAAATTAGATGAAATTCTGCTTAAAAAGGCGGAAGAATGCGTGTATTTCCCCTTAACAAATACGTAAAATCCCTACTTATCAAACTCTTTCGAACTTAAACAGTTGCTTGTCCCTAAGCAACAAAAGTCCATAGGCAATGACCCCAAATGAGTGTAAAACTCGCCTTCTCAACATCATGGCAATGATTCGTAATAACAAATACAACTTAGAAGTACACAGTCACAAAACACAAGCTCACCGACATTATGTGAAAGTTAACTCATTTAACGAAATGAAGGGGTTGATCACACCACAACACTTCATTTCGCCCTATAGAGAACCGAGTGATTGAGTCTCCGTTGAGCCTATAGGTGTCTAGTTTAGTCATTCTGCCGTTTCAACAACACCTTTTCTTACTTCTTTTTGTACCCAAGCATAGACGTCCCTTTTATTTTATTTTTTTTTCAGATTGAGAGACCACATTCTTTAGGTCGTAATTTGGCCTTTTTACACGAATGATAACATTTGTGATGAAGGCATCCAGTCACTTAACCAACTACGTTTCCTAAAGTGCTTTGCATACTCATGACCCTAGTCGCTGTTTTACGCTAATGACAACATTGGTGATGAAGTCACCCGGTTACGGACCAACCGAAGCCAGCGGAGTAGGTGCGTTATATCCTCTTTTTGTCTCGTTTATTTGTTTTTTTTCTGCAAATTCTTTTTTTTTTTTTCGATTGGAAAGAACATACGTCCTACTTTAGGTGTATGAAAAGTTCGACCAGGCGGGGTTTAAACAACGAAATAACTTTCACAGAAGACACTACGAGTTAACATAAGCCAAGACAACTTAATCCCCTTTTCGGAACGATTCAAAGTGTGTGGCGTTAGAACCCAATTACTTCTCGGCAAATCTAAGAAACAATCACATAATAACATAGTTATGCATGCTTTGATCCTATGACCTCCTACTTAGCATTTCTTTGTCCAAATAAGCCACATGCATCGTCGAAGGGTCATACATTTCGCAATGTGAATTTGGCGCAAAAGCAGCACACAATAAGACACAAAATGCAATAGACACCTATAACGCATAGCTTAAAACACAAAATTTCAGCAATTCCCCCAAACGTAGACATAGCAGTGTCCTCAATGCATAAAAAGAGAGGTGGGAGAGAGGACGTACCGCAAGGGCGTGTTTACGTAAAAATTGACGAGGAAATGACACGGTAGTGTTCTACAACACAGCCTGGCCGTGTTATCGTGATGCGCATCATTCGGGCAAAGCTACAGAAGTATAGAGCAACGGCATGGAGTGAGCAGATTTATAAAGGAGAAAAAGTAAAATAGAGCAAAGAGAAAGATAAAAGTGAAAAAAAAAAAAAAAAGAAAAAAAAGTAGAGAATGAGAGGATTCAGGTTGCCTCCCGAACAACGCTTTCTTTTAAGTCGTTAGCTCGACTATGTTGCGGGCGTTCAAGCTGACGGGCTGTGGAGCTACAAATTTCCCCCCTTTTCGATTGGAGTCCCGACAACGTAGTGTTGCAACCGTTGTCAATTGACTTTGAATGCGCCCATTGCTTCCCTCCAAACCTCGATTTTTTTCAGAATTTTCCGAGTACACGGCCGTGTTAGCGAACACGGCCTGGTCCTCGTTAGAGGCTCTCGACAACACGGTAGTGGTCTGAAGCACGGTTCGTTCTTCGTCAGGGTAAGACGACAACACGGCCGTGTTACGGAACACGGCCTTGCCGTGTTCCACACGGTTTTCTTCGCTTTGTTTGCCTGTTGTCCTCTATTCCATCTGTTGAGTCCAAGAGTCTTTTTAGCACAATAAATTGGTTGTTTTCATGTTCGGATGGCTCATCTTGGCCCAAAACACAATGCAAGTCGTCACGTAGTCCGAAGCTCAGAAATACCTTCTTGACTGCGATGTCTACATCATCAATCCTGCAAATCGAATCACCACAAAGGAGGATATTTAGTAGCATTTGACAGGTTAAACTCAACCCTTTCATCCTCAACAGTCAAGGAGAGCTACCCCCTTTCTAGATGTCGATAAACCAACAACTGTATCACCCGAGAGTCAGTTCACTTACTGTTTGCCTAAGAAGCTTATTAAAGCAGCCCCATTCCTAACATCGATGATAGCACCGACGGTAGCTAGGAAAGGTCTTCCTAGAATTATGGGGATTCGGGTGTCTTCCTCCATCTCAAGAACGACAAAATCAGCAAGAATGAAAACTTACCTACTCGAACTAGTACGTCCCACCGACGGGATATTTCACAGTTCTATCAGCCAATAGCAAAGATATAGTGGTGGGTTTTAACTCACCCAAATCCAATCGTTGACAAATAGATAATGGCATCAAATTGACACTAGCTCCCAAATCATACAATGCACGATCAAAATTCATACTGCCAAATTAGATAAGGAATAGAAAAACTACCGGGATCTTTCAGCTTAGGGGGTAGCTTATTTTGCAATAAAGTACTACATTCCTGAGTTAAGGCCACGGTTTCATAGTCTTTCAATTTTCATTTGTTTGACAGTATGTCTTTCAAGAATTTAGCATACGATGGCATTTGTGAACGAGCTTTGTGAAAGGAATATTGATATAAAACTTTTTTAGCACATCAAGGAACCTACCGAATTGTTTGTCTAACTTGGCTTTAGCCAATTGTTGTGGAAATGGAACGGGAGGTTGGTAAGGCTTAGGGGGCTCATACTTAGGTTCCTTATCCTTGTCCTTCACTTCGTCAGTTTCCTGACTCAAATTTTGTTCTTTAGTAACCTCAACGCGTGGGTCCTCACTTTTTTTGCCTAACACTTTCCCACTCATTAGGGTGATGTCCTTGCGCTGTTTTCTCGGGTTCATCTCGGGTTGGCCTGGTAACATACCGGGTTGCCTAATAGAGGTGCGGGCTTGCTGGGCTATGTGATTTTCTAACATCTTATTGTGGGTGACTAGAGAGTCTACCTTAGACGTTAGTTGTCTTAAAGCCTCGCTCAAAGATTGCCCTTGTTGTCTAAATTCCTCATTCGTCTTAGTTTGGGCAACTATAAAGGTTTTCAAGCACAGCCTCTAAGTTAGACTTTGGTGGAGGAGGATTTGGATCAAATGGTCTATAAACACCAGGAGCTGGGGGGTGAACATTCTGCTGGGGTTGGTTGTTTTCATAGGAAAAATTTGGATGGTTCTTCCAACTGGGTTTATAGGTTTCAGATTACGGATTGTTTCCCCTGTGTTAGTTGTTCACAAAATTAGCTTGCTCCTCTTGGCTAAGACTAAAGTTCCCAAGTCCATACTAATTAGCCACATGTCCAATTACCCCACAATTTTCACAGGTAACATTGGTATGAGAATTCACAGCATGCACATTATTCACATTCATGGAGTCAAATTTAGAAACAAGTGCATCTATTCTAGCATTAAGCATGGTGAAAGCGTCCACCTCATACTTACCTGCCGTCTTTACTGGGTCTGCTCGCTCCTCTAGTAGATTGTATCCATCCCAAACACTCTTGTTCATCAGAAATCCTCCTGCAGCTGCATCAACTGAGGATCTAGTGTTGTAGGTTAGACCGTTGTAAAAAGTATGCATAATTAACCATTTTTCTAACCCATGATGAGGACATGCCCTAAGCAAGTCCTTAAATCTTTCCCATGCTTCAATATAAGATTTCCCTTCTTTTTGTGTAAAGGATTGAATTTTCATGCGCAATTCGGTAGTTTTGTTCAGGGGAAAGTATTTAGCCAAAAAGGCTTGAGACATCTCATCCCAAGTTCGGATGGAGTTCGGGGGAAGGGAATGCAACCATGCTCTAGCCTTATCACGTAAAGAGAATGGAAATAACCTAAGTCTAATTGCATCGGGTGTGACCCCGTTAAACTTAAGTGTATCACAATACTCTAAAAAGATAGATAAGTGCAGGTTAGGATCTTCCGTGCCTAAACCCCCAAACTGCATCTGTTGTACCATATTCAGTAGAGCCGGTTTAAGTTCGAAATTGTTAGCCTCTATAATGGGTCGAGCAATACTCGGGAGTAGACATTAGGTAGTAGGTATCTCGAATTCTGCTAGACCCCTCTCTTCGTTGTCTTGGCCTTCCATATGGACAACGATCTGTTGTTGTTGCTCGCGTCTCCTTTGATGGAAGGTTCGTTCAATTTCGGGATCGAGCGCAACCAAATTGTCATTGCTATGAGTTCTTCGCATCAATAAGCCTGAAAAGCGAGAGTAGAGAACGGTATCAATAGGCTAGATTAGACGGAGAAAATAAAGCAAAATAGAGTAATGGTTGGATCTAATTAAATCGTATAATTCTAATATCACAATAAGTCCCCGGCAACGACGCCAAAAACTTGATGAACCAAAACCGTAAGTGCACGGTGTTGTTAGAATATTTAAATTTGTTCTTATCTTTTCCTATTTTACTTCAAGTAGGTCTCTTCTATAGGTGTAGTTTTACTTCAAGTAGGTCTCTTCTATAGGTGTAGTTATCCTTAAATTCCATCACTATAAATAGAGGTGGAATCATCATTAATCAATAATATAGATTCATCTCTTCTTTTATCACTTCGTACATGGTATAAGAGCAGGTTCAGAAAAAGTGAGAAAGAAGTTGTATATATATATATATTTATATATATTTCTGAAAAAAAAAAAAAAAAAAAACAAGAGAGAAAAACCTAACCCTAGTTTTTTGCAACCCACCGCCACCCCCCTTCCGCGCCGCAGGTCACTCGGCCGCCGCGGCCGTCGGCCCCTCACCTTGCGCCGCGCCCGATCTGAGATGCTCACCTGAATCAGCTTTTCGTTGCTGACTGCTCTCCCTGCTGCTGCTGTCCTATCTATCTGTCTGTCTATCCCCCTTGATCATGGCTACCGTTGAACATAAGGTGCTCTTGGCACCACTGTCAAGTTGAATGGCCAGAATTATATCCTCTGGTCCCAAGCCTTTCGGTTGTTTCTTGGGTCTCAAAAATAAGCTTAATCATATTTTGGCTCCTCCACCAACCTCTACTGATGCTAATTTTTCGACTTGGCAACAAGCTGATTACTCGGTTATGACTTGGCTTCTGAATAGTATGGAGGAAACTGTCGGTTCCAATGTTATGTTTTCTCACTTCTGCTAAAACAATGTGGGATACTTTACATGACATGTATTCTCAGGAAAAGAACGTTTCTCGGGTATTTGAACTGTATGAGAGACTTTTTTCCCTCAAACAGGATGGCCGTACAGTAGCCGACTATTTTGCCTCCTTGAAGGGCACATCTGATGAAATTTTGCTATATCACCCCTTGAGTTGTGATGCTCAGACTCGCAAGACTCAGTGGGAAGATTTTTTGGTGGCGAAGTTCCTGTCCGGCCTCGACAACAATTTGAAATCGGTTCGTGATCACCTCCTAGCCAGTGACTCTGTGCCTACGTTATCCAATGCTCTGTCTCGTGTCCTCCGCGTGGCTACTATATCCTCTGACTCTTCATCTGGTCCAACCACCGAGTCCTCAGCCATGGCAGTTCGTGGTCGCGGTCGAAACTCCTCCCGAGGCCGTGGTGGTCGTGGTCGAGGCTCCAATGCTTCTACTAACTCCCGTTACTGCACCCATTGTGGTCGAACTAATCATTTTGTGGAAAAATGTTGGCTCAAATATGGCAAACCGGAGTGGGCCAATACAGTTAAAGGTGATGGTGAACCTACAACATCGGAACCTTCTGCTAATGAATCTGATTTGGTTACCCTTAGCCGTGAAGAATATGAACAGCTCCTCCATCGCCCTGTGGCTAATTCCACTGCCCCTGCCACAGCTTCCACTCCGGGTGCCTTTGCTTGCAACTCCTGGTGAGTCTTGGATGCTAGATTCAGGTGCTACTACACACCTCACTGGTAATCGCTCTCTTTTTTTACTCCCTCTCTCCTTCTCATACCTCTCCCTTCGTTCGCCTCGCTGATGGATCCTACTCTCCCATATATGGCTCTGGTACTGTTCATCCCACACACCAACTTACCCTTAATAATGTCTTGTATGCACCAAAGTTTCCTGTTAGTCTCCTCTCTATTAGTCAACTTACAAAAGTCCACAACTGCTCGGTAACTTTTTTTCCTTCTTACTGTGTGTTCCAGGATCTGCAAACACAGAGGACGATTGGTGGCGGTCATGAGCGTGGTGGTCTCTACTTTCTAGATCATACTACACCTGTAGATGCTCGTGCTCTTTCTGCCTCTGTCTCCCCTCTTCAGTGGCATTGTCGTCTTGGTCATCCATCCTTACCTAATCTAAAGAAGGTTTTACCTATTCAGTCTACACGCTTGGATTGTGAGTCTTGTCAGTTGGGAAAGCACCATCGTGCTAGCTTTCCACCTCGTCTTGACAACCGTAGTTCCTCTCCTTTTAGTTTAGTTCATTCTGATATTTGGGGTCCGTGTCGTATTGAGTCTATTGGTGGGTTTAGGTACTTTCTTACCTTTGTTGATGATTACTCAAGAATGACTTGGGTCTATTTACTCAAGGATAGGTCTCAAGTACCTAGTATAATCACTTCCTTTTATAATGAAATAAAAACTCAGTTCTCTGTTAATATTCGTATTTTCCGTACTGATAATGCTCTTGAATATGTCCAAAAAGCAGTTTCTAACTTCTGTGATTCTCATGGCATTTTACATCAATCTTCTTGCTCGTATACCTCTCAACAAAATGGTGTCGCCGAACGCAAACATCGCCACCTTCTCGATGTTGCTCGCACTATTTTGGCTCATACGCATGTTCCAAAATCCTATTGGGGGGATGCTATTCTCACAGCTTGTTATCTCATTAACCGTATGCCTTCTAGTGTTCTCAGTGGGGATATTCCGTATTCTTGTCTTTTCCCTGGTAAGCCTCTCTTTGGGTTAACTCCTCGAGTCTTTGGGTGTGTGTGCTTTGTTCATCTCCATTCTCCTAACCTCGATAAACTGTCACCTCGTTCTGTTAAATGTATATTTTTGGGGTATTCACGAGCACAAAAAAGGGTATCGGTGTTATGATCCTATATCTCACCGGTCATTTACCTCTGCCGATGTTACTTTCTTTGAGTCCACTGCTTATTACTCTAAGACCCCTTCCCCTTATGTTCCTCTTCCATCTCTTCCCTTACCGGTCCCGGCACTCTCACATCCTCCCCATACCGAACCACCTACACGACCTTTACAGGTGTATTGCAGGCGTACTCATTCTACGACTACCATGCCTGTTGATCCGCCAAGTCTTCCTCTTGCTGCAGCTCCTGGCACCCCGACCCCTATGTCTGCGGAGGATCTTCCCATTGCCCTTCGCAAAAGGTAAAAGGTCTTGCACTGCTCATCCATTGGCTCATTCCCTTTCCTATAAATGTCTTAGTCCTGTTTATCGTGCTTTCTCTGTCTCTCTATCATCTGTTTCTATCCCTAATTCTTATTATGAGGCACTTTCGCATTCGGAGTGGAAGGCGGCGATGGATGAGGAGATGTCGGCTCTCCTTTCCCGGGGAACCTGGGAGCTTGTCCATCCACCTCCTAACGTCGACGTCGTCGCTTGTCGATGGGTGTGTTCGCCCTCAAGTTTCATGCTGACGGGTCCCTAGACCGATATAAAGCTCGCCTGGTTGCCAAGGGCTTTACTCAGACATATGGGGTAGATTATTTTGAAACATTCTCCCCTGTTGCTCGTCTTAACTCTATTAGAGTTTTGTTTTCCTTGGCAGTTAATCTCCGTTGGCCAATGCATCAGATGGACATCAAAAATGCTTTCTTATATGGTGACTTGAAGGAAATTGTCTATATGGAGCAACCTCCAGGTTATGTTGCTCAGGGGGAGAAGCAACGAATGGTGTGCAGATTGAAGAAAGCTATCTACGGTCTTAAACAAAGTCCAAGGGCATGGTTTTGATAAATTCAGTACTATTATTGGTGAGTTTGGATTTTCACGGTGCCAAGCAGATCATTCAGTCTTTGTTCGAATTAAGGAATCAGGTACGGTTTATTCTAGCAGTCTATGTTGATGATATCTTAATCACCGGTAGTGATGTTTCCGGGATAGAAGAAGCCAAGACATACCTAAGGAAGCACTTCGTCACTAAAGATTTGGGGAGGCCGAAGTATTTTTTGGGGATTGAAATTGCTCATAGCAAGCATGGGATCTCTCTATCTCAGAGAAAATATGCCTGTGATCTCCTTCAGAAAGCAGGTTTACTCGGCACTAAACCGGTGGACACTCCTATGGAATTTAATCCTGATTTTTGGAATGATGATAGTAACTATTTGGAGGACAAGGCAAAGTATAGAAGACTTGTTGGCAAGCTAATCTACTTAACCGTAACTAGACCTGATATCTCCTTTGCAGTTGGCCTAGTTAGTCAGTTTATGGATAAGCCACGATCAGTTTCATTGGGAAGCTGTTCTAAGGATCTTGAAATATATAAAGGCATCCCTGGGAAAAGGATTATTCTTCCAACAGCATGGACACACAAAGATAGAAGCCTATTCTGATGCAGACTATGCAGGGTCGAAGGATGATAGAAAATCTACTTCTGGATATTGCACCTATGTTGGTGGGAACCTTGTGACTTGGCGTAGCAAAAAAACAAACTACAGTTGCTAGGTCAAGCGCAGAAGCTGAATATCGGGCTATGGCTCACACCACTAGTGAAGTTTTGTGGTTAAAGAATCTTTTGAAAGAGTTAGGTTTTACGAACAATGATCCTGTACCTATGCACTGTGACAATCAAGCAGCTATTCATATTGCCAGTAATCCTATATTCCATGAGAGGACAAAGCATATTGAGGTTGATTGTCACTTCATTCGTGAGGCTGTCATGAGTCAGAAAATTTGCACTCCCTTTACTCCTTCTTCAGAGCAAAGAGCAGATGTTTTTTACCAAGGCTTTAGGAACAAAACAATTTAATATTATGTGTAACAAGCTGGGCATGATTGATATATTTGCTCCAGCTTGAGGGGGAGTGTTAGAATATTTAAATTTGTTCTTATCTTTTCCTATTTTACTTCAAGTAGGTCTCTTCTATAGGTGTAGTTTTACTTCAAGTAGGTCTCTTCTATAGGTGTAGTTATCCTTAAATTCCATCACTATAAATAGAGGTGGAATCATCATTAATCAATAATATAGATTCATCTCTTCTTTTATCACTTCGTACAGGTGTATTGCGTAGTACTCAAGATGTCAATCCCACAGGGACTATTGTGATTACCAGATTTACTCAATTTTGGTTAGCTAGACCAAAGTATACGAGTGAGGCAATTGATTGGAATAGTAAAGCAAGTGAATTGAAGCAAGAGGGTAAACAATAAGGTGTGATAGTCTAGAATCAAGTATCCCACAATGATCGATTAACGAACCTATCAAGAACTCTTTTCTACTCAATGTGATTAATCCGAAGGAAATCGTCTTAATTTCGTTACCACCCTCTTTCAAGTATGTGGAAATCCGTATTCGATTAATTAATCTACCTATTTTCATTGAGATATAATTAAATCGAACCCATTGAGATCATGACAATTATGAGATCCTCATAGAAATTAAGCATGCTTTCGCGGTTAATTCCTAGGTTTAATCTCCGACTTTCTAACATGGAATTTCACCTTCCAGTACTTCACTCGATGTTTAAAACATGCAAACACATGGTCAACATATTCACAAGACAAATAAGTGCTCGGAAATTAAATCGGATCAACTCACACGAGATCCGAAAAGAAAACTAGAATAAATTCATTAATTTATCAAAGGGTTCAATATGATCCTAGAACAAGAATTCTACTCAGCCATAAAGTTATCGAAGAAGCAGAATAAATATATCGGAGAATACATCAAGCAAGGTGCTAAAAAAGAAGAAAGGATTCGGAAGAACTATAATCCGATCATCCAAGCTGTCTTGAAGCTTCCCCGACTTTCATCGTGTTCTTTCAGGCCTTGAATCTGTGCTTGCCTCTCCCCTTTTTCACGTCTCTAGTTCCCCCTTTTATAGTCGTAGTGGAGCAAAAGGTAGAAAAATCCGAACGATTCTGTTTCCAAGTGTAGAACATGCCCGTGCAGCGTGAACACAGTCAGGTTGTGTTCTCGTTTGTTTCCGCGGTCAACCCCGACAAGCCCGTGTCTGGAACATGGTCAGGCCGTGTTCTGCTCGGGTGGTCTTGGCTGGTAATTTGAATTAGCGAGACACGGGCGTGTGGGCGGATACAACATGGCTGTGTTCTGTCAAACATGGGCGAATTCTTTTCTTTAGTCCATTTTGCTCCTGAAATATGCCTGAAAAGAGAGAAACAACCAAAAGCAGTATCCAAAAAAAGAGTTTGGTAAGAAAAGTAGTAAATTAGATGAAATTCTGCTTAAAAGGGTGGAAGAATGCGTGTGTTTCCCCTTAACAAATACGTAAAATCCCTACTTATCACTTCCTCCCCCATGCAGCCTTGGCCCATAGCTCGTCCTCTTGTAGTTGTGGGACGCCGGCAGCCGTCCGCTGGCGGCAGTTATGTGGCACGCTCTGTAACACCCCCTACAGCACTACGCTTTAAAAGCACTAAATATAATACATCATCCATAATAAAACTCGTTTTACAAGAAAATTAGATAAAACCAATAAATTGTGCAATAGAAATTTCCGACTGATGGATTTCCGACGGTATCAACTATATTATCAGAAAATCCATCGAGTGGACGAAAAATCTAATGTTGGTTGTTCGATGGATATACCGACAACTTTTGGTACAAGGTACTTTACGTAATGACGACCCTTGTTTTACCAATTCTCCGACAGATATTGTGACGGCCTGTCCACTTTTTTGGACTCATTTTAAGGTCGTAGGAGTGAAGGCAAAGCATCCGTATTTTTGGGACAGGTTTGTGACGGTAACGCCGTTTGAGACTCTGTTGAAAGGTGAGATTGGATTTGCAATGACTTATGTCGCAAAATCGGCCCCTAAATCAGTTTATTTGTTTTGCGACGGTTTTGCATCGCAAAACCCATCCCAAATTATTGATCCTGTATCTTAAATTGGGCTGATGATTTCGTCAGCATAAGTTGTTAATTTTTTTCGAACTTTTTTTATATATGTAAAGAAAATTGTTTTTAGTTTCAATTTTTAATATTCTATTAAATTAAAATTGAATACAATTATTTTTGAAAAAAATAAATTATAATCAATAAACATAAAAAGTTGAAGGGTTTACAAATATGAAGAAAACAATAAATTTTATATAAAATACAACAAAAATCTTAATGTAATGGCTCGTCGTCATGCTCGTCGACAGGAGGTTATGTCTCAGCATCTTCGATCGGTTGTTGCGCTAATCTATTGACTGGGGGGTCATCTATCGAGGTTGGGGTGTCGGCTACAGGTCCAGGATGAATTGTGGGAGAACCATGCGTTTCCACATCATTTTCAAGAATTGTTTGATTTGCTCGAGCTGCGTCATTATATGAGGATCTTGGGGCGGGGCGACATTGGATGTGGAGGGTGGATGTGTTTGTGGTCCATGGGCAGGTGGCGTCTGAGGAGTATGCCTCAGAACCCATGCCGAATACTTAGTCCTGCTTCCTCCCACATGCAACCTTGGCCCATAGCTCGTCCTCTTGTAGTTGTGGGACACCAGCAGCCGTCTGCTGGAGGCAGTTTATGTGGCACGCTCCTCCAGTAGCTTTTCACAGGCCTCTAGAAAAAAATTAAATATGAGTTAGGGTTTAATTAAAAATATAAAAATTAACCAAAAACATTATGTATGCTTAACACAACCTTCTTGCCACAGCGGGTCACTCCAGGAGCCATTTGCCTTCTTCTTGTAAGCAATCAGTGAGCACGTTTATTCGCTGAGGCTGCCGGCCGAGCTGAGCCTCTTGTAGAGATACTTTAAAAACATTAAAAAATTGTTAGGAATTTGTCAATAATTATTATTAAAAATAATTAATCATGTAATTAAGTTACTTACTAGCTTCCTATTGTACATGCTGATGGAGGAGAAACCACCGCGGTAGACGGTGTTGGCCGCTGTAGCATGCGATACCCAGTTTGCCTTGTTTCTTGGTTGATTTCTCTTGAAAGTCAGGTGTGGCCTAGATAGCCTGCATGCCAACTTAGATTCCATCTGCCAAGCATCTAGAAAGAAGTCTCTCAATTACTAGTCCCTACAGTCTTAAGGCTCACGGTTCAATCCCTCTAGGAGGGCCGTTCTACACTGCGACTGCAAACAGAAAAAGCGCCTTGCTGGGGTGAGGTCTGACAGCCACTCATGAGGGCAATCCCACTGAATAGGTGGAAGATCGAAGAAGTAGCCCCCCTTTCAATTATTGGGAGAACTTGGGGCAGGCAGAAAAACGAACTCCAAGATGAGAGGAGAAATTAAAAGTACCACAAATGAAGGACAAGTTAGAGGCCTGCTCTCGCGAGGTCGACTAGGAGGGATCATTGCCAACGAGTAGAGGAATTTCTATGAAGCGCATTAATTCATGGACGAGGCCATTTGAAAGAAAAAAAAAGTCAAAGAAGAAAAGAAGAAAGACTAGAACTCGAGAATAGTAGAGTGAAATAAGGGGATTGACAAATGTAGAATGAAAGTGGAAGAAAAGAAAAAGAAAGACTAAATACTTATGATGCAGGACGAAGAAGGCAAGTGAAAAATAGTAACTTGTGGTGCACACCACCACAGGCGTCGGACGTGGGGAGGGGAGAAGGAGTTCCAACAAGAATGTGGACGGAGGAAGTTAGGGCTATGGAGAAAAACCCTTAATTCTCTCCGTCAGATAATTGCATGCAATTATTGGTTACCGTTGGCCGGTTACTCGTAGGAGCAGTTACCATAAATTGCTATCAATGCACCCTTGAAAAGTGCATCCACCTACCATCATAGGGCGCATGCCGTAACTAGCCATGCCACCAAAATATTTTCGAATCACACTCATTACAAGAAGGATGTCCACCTCAGCAGCTAGGGTTTGGCTAGGGGATACCTCTTGTTGGGATCACAACTTTTTGGTAGGGGGTCCTCTAAGCTAAGTAAAGATCCAAACGACCCGAGGGGGTGGGCGAGATTGGAACTCCCCCTTCTGAGAGTCTTTTACTCTAACAAGATGGCGACAAGTTCCCACCTCATTGGAGGGAGGATTGAATGATGCCCTAAAGATACACGAAACCTAAGGAGGAGCCCAACATGGAGGAAGCCCTTGGGATGAGCCAATGCTCCGTCAGCCCAAAAGAAAAAGGGGATGTGCGTTCAGCTCTCCAAAGGAGACCCAACCCGCTAGGAAGAGCTAGCCCCCCCCCCCCCCCCCCGCCAAACAATAAAAAAAGGGTTGAAGACAGCCTTAGAATGCTTCTGGAGGCCCATCATGACCGGTCACGTCTAGGTCAACTTTGCAAAAAGCCCCATTGACACGTCGATGTGACGCACCAAGACAAGTCACAGAGGAAGTCATCCCCCGTAATAAGAAGGTCGAAAGATCTAGGGAGGAGGTTCGGAATTCCATAACCGCCCTTCCCTAGGGAGACCAAACTCTACCAACAAGTAGGGGCGAGGGCTTATAATATATTTTTAAGAAACACTTTAAGACTTATTATAAGAAAAAAAAAAAGTAGTCCTATATTTTAAATAAAAATGAATTTGAACAAGTGAAAGATTTCTGAACTTTTCGAAATTAATTTATTTATTTTTTACATTAATAATTCATGAATAATAACGCATAATATGCCTATTATTACTTCAATGCATAAGGTTATAAAACAAATTAGGGATATTTACATTTACGCCCCCTCACCTATTGTCTTTTTATACAAACCACCCCTACCTTTTGAAAAATTATAGAAATTGCTCCTGACAGCCTTTAAAACTTAGAAATGCCCCTATTGACTGGGTCAAACTTTATGATCCATACATTTTTCTATTATTTATACCAATTTATAATATAAGTTAAATTGTTTTTATTAACTTTTCTTAATGAAATATCTATATAAATTACACCTTTTTAATAATTGAAATATTAAATTATTCAATTCATATTAATAAAATTAGTTACTATTACAAATTTAGTTAAAATATTATCACACTTGTAGAAATTATTTGAAATGTTAAAAAAAATATTATTTATCCTCTATTTTATTTGTAACTAAATTTTATTAAAATATATGAATTGTAATCCAAAACAATTTATGTATTTATATAAGTCATATTAGAATTAGTAACATGCATAATTTATTTATTAAAAGAACTTCAATTATTAAATCAATTTTTTTAAATATCCCTTCTTCCCTAACCCCTTTCTGTGCCCTCGCACAACTTGCGCTCTCCATGTCGCCTCCCTGCCTGTGCCCAGTCCCTCTTCCGTCTCACCTGCCTTCGTCACTATCCAGCCTTCGCCTGTCATCTAAGTATGTATGTATAAAGTATAAATACAGATATATAAATATGTATGTATACATATATACATATCTATATAAATATATATATACATGGTTGGGAAGGACTCTTTGTTGACCTGGACTCTAGGAGGGGCAACAGTACCGACCTCCCTAGTCTTCTGCAGCATCTGGACTCCTTGTTAAAAGTAGGAGGCAGTTGGAGGGGTCTTGCCAAGATAAGGATAAGGCCAGGGCTACCCTTATCCGGACTTCTTGATGAGCTCGGGCCTATGCCCTGGACCTCCCTTATGGGACTCTCATCCTCTGCCTGGCTGGGCCTTTCCTCCACTGGGGAGAGGCTGACTGGTCGTTCCGTGGGGCCTTTGGGCCTAGTGTTTGGAACATTTTAGCACATATCAAATCATTAATTGAATAATTTAATATTTTAATTATTAATAGGTGTAATTTTTATATAGGTATTCAACTAAAATAATTAATAAAATAATTTAAACTTAAATTAAAAAATTACTATAAATAATAAAAAAAGTATTGGGTTATAATACTCATCTCCATAAATATTACTTTGACACCCTTCTACTTTTAGTAAATTACAGCACCCCCTAAGGCAACCTATCCTTGAAAAATTAATTAAAATTTGACCTAGTCAATAAGGGTATTTTTGGGTTTTAAAGGCTGTCAGGTGTAGTTACTATAATTTTTCATAATGCAAGGATGTTTGTGTAAAAGGACAATAGGTGAGGAGATGTAAATATAATTATCCCAACAAACTAATATCAAAATTTAGTTGAAACTTAAGATTATACTATAAATTTATTAAATGAGGATACCTATTTAATTTTATTTCATTCTTTTTGAAAGTGAGGTGAACAAAAATATTATGGTTTTTTATATATTACTTCGGTCACTCATCAAAAGAAAACATAATAATAATATTATACTTTGGTAGAAGTGATAAGAAATAACTTCACACTTACTCAGTAACTAAGCAAGTTTAAAATAAAAGGTAAGAAAAATAAAAAGATGAAAAACGCCAAAAGTTTTGACAGGATTTCTCAGTTCGTGACTATGTTCGTCCTGTTTAAATTTGATGCATTTTGAGATGATGCCAAATCTTTTAAATGCTATAAGCCTTACAAATTAATTATTTTGTTATCAAATAAAAATAATAATTCCAAATAGTTTCTTGATGTGTAGTTTAACAATTGATATAAAAAAATTCACGACTTAATATATTTTTGGTCCGGTAATTTTGATACTTTGTTATTTTATCTTTTATTTTTCTGGATTGCAAAAGAGTTCTGTAACTTTTTTATATTTCACAATATTGGTCCTTCGGGTGCCAGATTTTGCAAAAGTGATTGTAATAGTTGTTTGATCACGGGATGCTACTACAAAATAAATTCAAACAATCAATTGAGAATTTCGTAACTGGATCTAATGCACCATCAGAGATGGATCAGAGTATAAACAATAAAGATTACAACACAAATAAATACACGAGGGCACTACAACATAGCATATGAAACAATGCTATAGTTCTGGACAGAAATTAAGCACAAAACACAAATAAAACATCAATGCCAAATTATTAATGAATGAAAATGGAGAATGGAATGGTCTCTTGGCATCTCATGCGAAGAACTAGTTTGAGGGAGGTGGTGAGAGGAAAGGGAAAGAAGGCATTGTGGTCGGGATAGTTGGAATAGAAGGCATTGTGGGCAATGAAGAGGTTGGCAATGGAGGCAGCGCCATGTTTGGGATGGTGGCATGGAGGTTAGGCAATGGTGGCAATGTGGGCTTCGGCAGAGATGGATTGGTCGGCAGAGTTTGGGAGAGGCATGCTTGGTAGTGGTGGCAGTGTGGCGGTAGCAGGTTTGGGCATTGCAGGCAGAGGCGGCAATGTGGGCTTTAGCAATGGTGGAATTGTTGGCAATGTTGGCTGTGCCGGTTGAGAAGATTGTAATAGATGAACGGCCTGCCCAAGTTGAATGGATGTTGCTTGAAAGTGAGACTGCCAGAATTAAACATGCAACAAGGTAGAAGTTAAAGGCTGCCATTGGTTCTATTTCTCTGACGATTGATGGTTGATTATAGAGTTCACAGAGACGATTGTGATTTAGATTCGATTTGGGTAACAATATTTATAGATTGAGGAGTGTCATTAAGAGTCTTTCATTTTGATAGGAATGTAGTTAGGTAGGTATGAGGAGAACTTATTAGGTTAACTTCTTATGATTCTAGTCATAACTTAAGGTTTAGTTGTATAAAGGCCAATTATAGTGTCTGAAATTTTAATGTTATAATTCAGGGTTTTGGTGCAACAACAAATTCCAGCTGGAGGTTTGTAAGAAACTTGTACTTGGAATGCATGGATTAGCTAGTATTGACTCATTAATACAATTTACTTTCAGATTTTGGCCAAAATATGTGATTAAGTTGAATGAGATAAGTTTCTTGTATCATTAGAAAGTAAAGTTGATCACGGAGTTATCGACTTTTTCTTATTTGTTTGTCTTTTAATTTCACAACAATATTTGTCGCTCTAAACTATTTTATTACCATTAGCAATGTAATGGAAAATCTCGAATTATGAATTTCAAAATTCTTAATAGCAAATTATTTGAATTCTCACAAAAATATTTGTGGCTCTAAATTATTTTATTACGATAAGCAATGTAATAAAAAATATGAAATTATCGATTTTAAATTCTTAATAACAAATTATTTGAATTTGTTTGGATAATTCTACATTAAAAGAATCTCAAATCATATCTATCAATTCTAATTTTGAATTATATTTTGTTAAATATTTTTATGGATTAATAGGCCCTGTGGATTAATATTTACTTTACATACTCTCTATTTTGTTTTTCCAAAATTTTCAGATTTTTTTCATAAAAAATCAGCAAATGTAAAGTAGTAATTTTTCACCTTACCATTTAGAAGCTATATAATTAGTTTTTTTCATTTGAGTGAAGTATTTGTATTTTTTCAACAATGAGTTGGTATTCGTAATTTTACCAAATCTCGTAGAGGTAGATGTAATTTATCCTTAAAAATAAATAGACTAGTTGGTTATAAGTTTACGTAACCATTCTTATTTTAAGTTATATTCTAATTAGAAAACGATATATATATATATATAGTAAAACGAACTTTGACTAAATTTATTCGATTTTGACCAAATACTTCTTTTGATGTTTTTTTGAATTTTTTAATTACTAAGAAAAAATTTCATTGGTTAAAAAATCTCTATTATATTAAATTAGGAATTTAATTTGTATTTATTATAAAACGAAAATCATCTGCACAATATCTTATTTTCAAAATTAGTACTTATCAATACAAAATTATATCTTCAATATCATAAAACTAATTCAATTTGTATTTATTTTAAACAAATTTAAATTTTAGAGGATAATGTATTATCAGTTTACAATATTATATATCTTATCACTATCATTTATTTTTAATTTTAACCATATACCTTTTTTTTATCTCTCATTCATTATTCCAAACTTACATCACTCTCTTGGTATATATCACAAAGTAAGTTTTTAATTTTAATCCTGTAAAATAATTATTTCTTACAATATAAATATTTTATTAACATATTTCTTCACTTTTTTTTCCAGTTTTGATCATTCTGAATACAAAATTTTAATTGGTGGAATATTTGTTGTGATTTCGAATTTCAACTAATTAAATTAAATCTCTCGATCCATATCTTGAATCAAGTTATCCCAACAAATTAGCTATTTTCATGAACCATCCCACAATCTTAGCCAAAAATTTCCATCAAATTATGCAAATTGAACATTGGAGAAGAGGATGACTCAACAATAAGAAATATTGTGCAGGATATCAAGAATTTGGCGAGAACAATAGGATCAATTCATTTTGTTTTAACCAGGTAAGACTACTTTTTCGTCGGCCGTTGTATGTTGGGGTTGTTGATTCTTTTGTTCAAACTGTCTTTTATTATTATTTTTTTGTTTTTGCATTTTTTAGTTTATTTCATTGTCATGATTTTTATGAATAATCGCCATACCTCTTTTCTACTTTTATGTTTTGCTTATATATATATATATATATATTTAGTCTTCTCTTTTCTCTAATTTGGTTGCTTGGATTCTTCTTTCTTAGTTTAGTTTGTTATTCCTCTATACAACAAATTTATTTATTTATATATGTTTACTTATATATATATATATATATATAGTGATAACATGTCGGATAGGATTTATTGAAGTTTTTCAATTCCTATTTAGTTTTAGTAGTTCATTTCTTATTGTTGAATTAAATTTATCATATTATTTTATATTTTTGTTTGTATATATATTTCGAATATGTTTGTTTAATATTTGTATTATGTTTTTAATGAGAAATAAGTTTGTTTATTATATATAATAGTGAGACATTGGACAAGAATCAAATAAACATTGACTAAAAATACTATTTTTTGAATTTTGAATTTCTTATTTTTTTTTAGAAAATTTATTAATTGGTTGATATTTAATCACTCTGTAAAATTTAAATTTATTAGTTAAATATCATTTACAATAAATAAACATGATTTTAATATACAATTAAAAAATGTGGATAACAATTAAGAAATGCATATTAAGGAAACTGATTAGTGGGGTTTCAAATTTCTCCATCCTTTTAAATGTTAAATCAGCTATCAAATGTGTCGTTCTTCTTCTATTTGTTTTTTTGATCCCACACATTTTTTATTTGATCATTTTTCTTAATGTTTGATTTTTTTATTTTTTTTTGTATTCACGTTCTTTTTTCTAATTTTTTTTGGTCAATTCATGATTTTTTTTTTATGATTTCTATTTGTTTTAGTTTATCTTTGATTATTTTCAGTTTTCTTCAATAACGAGCTAGGATATTTATTCATTTAATCATTGAATGAGCATCTATATCAAATAGTTCATCACAGTGAATTTTAGTTTTTTTTTTCTTCTAATTTTAATTAAACAATCCAAATAAATGTTTACAATTTTTGGCCTTCCTCACGTGTGAAGATATGTATGATCATGAATATTTTATTATAAATTCAATCATTAAATGCTTTTGCTGATGAAATGAAGAATTCGCAAATGTTTGAATTTTTTGTTTCCATTCTTTTGTTTATATAATTTTTTTAATAAGATAGTGAGGCTTCCTAATGTATGTCTGAACACCTTTTTTGTTCAACTCCAATTAATATTTCAGAAATTATAGTTACAATTTTTTATTGTTTTTAAGAAAAATGAATCACTTCGAAGTTTTTTAATTCTTTTTTCATAATTGCTTTGGCATTTGCTTTTCTTTTGTCCTTTTACAAATTATTTGTTATTACAAGATAAAGCAACTTGATGAAAAGCTATTTTTTCTGATGCATTGCCCAATGATCTCTTTCATCCTTTTATTTATGATGTCCAAGTTTAGGTCTCCTACAGTAACTTCCTCTTTAGTTTATAGTAATATTATTGTCTTCTTCTTTTCGATATTATTTTTTAAAGTTCTGGCTAATCTATTATGTACATAGTGTGCTTCTTTATTTTTTTCGAAGTGTTGTGGTTGTATAATTTCTAATATATTTTCTCTTATTATTAATTCTTGAGTATTTACTTGAATTTTTTTCAATTTTATTTTTGAATTATAATATCTTTTTTTCTTCATGTGTCCCATTGATATTGCTTTTGTTTGTTTCATTTATTAATGATATCCTACTTAAATATTTGTCTTTACCAAAACTATTCCGTTCTTATAATTTTATTCTTATTTTCTAAATTTTTCAATCAAATAATCATCATTTTTTCTACTTAATCATTAAATGAGTACAAACTTTTATCGAATAATAGTTCATCAAGATCTTCAAATTTTCAATGTCGATGAGAAAAAGATTAACTGAAATATTACATTTCTTCTCCTCTTTTCAGGTTTGAAGATATGGTATTAGTTTATATATTTTTTTTTTGGGCAATAAAGTTTCTACAATTTTTTCAAGTTCTCCACCAATATTTTATTCATCAAATTCTATATTTATTTATTTAAAATCCTTATTGTATATATGCATATATTTATACTATTCTGTTGGTATGTATCATGCAATAAGCTTTTAATTTTTCTTTCGAAAATAAAAGCTTTTAATTTGAATCCCCATTCTTTTACATTATTAAATATTTCATTAATATTTTTTTCGCCATATATTTTATTGATTCACTAATACTGATAGATTAAGTTTCTAAATTTCATGAAAAATTGAAAGTTTTTTTTCCTTAGTAGTACTAGCTTCTTTCCTTGATGCATATTACCCGGTAATTTTTTTTCATTCTTTCTTTTTTATGTTAAATTTCAGGTCTCTTTCTGTGGTTTTCTTCTTTGTTTTTTCATTAATCTTCGTTTATTCATCTTTTAGATATTATTTTTTTACTCTTTTTTGTGTGTGGTGAGTCTACTCTGAAGTGATCTTCCTTTGAGTTTCATGATTTTATATTTATGTATTTGTTCTTATTGTTAATTCTGAGTATTAATTAGTAACAACAAAATGTTATTTCTCATACAATGTCATTTATAATTTTTCTCAATTTTGTAAACTTAAGATAATTATTTTGCATAATTAGTGTACCTAAAGAGTAATTTACAATAATTATTATACTTTCAATAATTTGCATCATATATTATCTCAATTCGTAGACATATTCAATTGTTTTAAAGAATATATATATATATATTATATTTCACCATTCTCTAAGGGACTAAATATTTACATTATACAAATAAAAATATATTAATGTTTTGGTGTTAGTTTTTATTTTTTATTCCAAATTTCATTTAAAATCTTTTCCGTGCATAGCATGGGAATTACACTAGTATATATATATATATATTGTATAAAAACTTTTAAAAGATTTAATTACACTCTCAATGCATGCCACTAATTAATTACCCGCCTAAACTATATTTTTTTCACTTTTCCCCGTATCTTTTAAACGATTCTTCAAATTAAATAAAAATAAGCATAAAAAAAAATATCTTTATTATTAATAAGAGGATATATTTACTTTAAATTCCTCTATAATAAAAGATAAGTGATTTGGTTCCAAATTTTATTCACCTTTTGTTAATAAATTAATTTGAATTAGTATATATGAACAAAGTGGAAAATTTCAAATAAAGTATATGTAAATGTATTTAAGTATAGTTTGACTTTTTTGGCAGGTATATGCATAATTATTGATAAAACTATACTTTTTTAGTCACATAGGATAGAGGGTCAACACTTTACTCCCCCTGCTTTATGAAAATTTTAAAATGGTCCAAAATTGAGAAAACTCGACACATTTAGTCCTAAATCCAGGTCTTCATCAAATAAACAGATGGCAAGGACATGTGCAATGTGCGTGTCCGTTAGCTTAGTAGCTCGCACAACTGATGAACATGGGCATTGCACGTAGCGATGGCAACAAGGTGGGTATGGGGCGGGTTGGGGTGGACCCGGGACCCGCCCTGCCATTTCAGGACAAACTCGGGAACCTCCCCCCCCCCCCCCCGAACTAGAAAACCTGTTAGGGCAGGGTCAACCCGGTAGACCCGAATTTTTTTAAATGGATAAAGAAAAAGGAGAGTAGCCACAATGAAAGGGAGATTGCAAAGACAAATGAGAGGGAGCTACAACTAGGAATGCAATCGGAAGGGCATGTATTAGGTAAAATTTTATTAAATTACATATTTATCCATAATTTTTTTAAAAAATAATAATAGATTAATAGTGTATCGGGGAGGGGGAGTCTGGGGTAGGTCTACATGGACCCAAGACCCGCCCCGGACCTGGCTGGGTCTTAAAAAATAAGACCGAGACTTGGCCTGACCCCATTCTTTAGACCAAAACCTTCCCCACTAGGGGCTGGTTTTTGCGGGTTCAGGTCGAATTGCCATCCCTAATTTCACGTATCCTTGTCGTCTATTTTTTGGACGAAAACTTGGACGTGGAATGAAATGTGTCGATTTTTCCCAATTTTTGGACCATTTGAAAATCTCATAAAGTAGAATAATAGATGTATCGAGTTTTTCAAATTTTTGGGATCATTTTAAAAATCTCATAAAGTAGAAGACTGAATTGTTGAACCTCATATCCTATGGGGTTAAAAGTGTAATTCCAACCATAACTATCCAAAACTAAGGGGTGGATTTGTTGTAATTGGCATATTTGATGCAAATTTGTAACAACAAAATGTTCTAAAATATGAGTTTAATTACATGTTAATTCATAGTTTAGATGTTGAGGAAATGAGGAAAATTGCTTTTGTCCTACATAGGAATATGATGCAAAAAAGGTTGGACTTTATTGTGCATATAAGGTGTATGTGGGGGTGAGTGTTTTACACTCATATTCATTTATCCCAAATTGAAAGTTTAAGATTAAATTAAACTTCTTATGTTAAGTTCAATGTTGAATTGGTGTTTGAAGTGTTACGGAGACTAGAGTGAACATGGGGTTGCCCAAACGCGTGCTGCCGCTCGCCTGCCCGTCCCGACACGGGCTCTGGCCACAGGCGCGGGTCTTAGGGCGAATGTCTTAGTTTCAGTATATATCTTTTTGTAGCAAAATATTTGGATTTATCCGGTTAATTTTGAAATAATATTTTTTAAACCTGATTTTGTTTTAATGCCGTTAATTGCCTTTAAAACCGAGCCTTGATGCAGTTAATTGTTGGTTTAAAATTCAAAATTTTTCAACTTGAAATAGCCAAAAAATCAGCTCGATTTTGACCATTTTAAACTATGTTTTAATTTCATAATTATGGTTGATAAATGGCTGCTTAATTTCTGTTTAATGCTGCAATGAATTGCAGCTTAATACTGCTGAAATCAAAGCCTATAAAAGGTTGATTTGTTCACTTAAAAAACACACAACTCAAAAACAAGAATTCTCCTCCCAAAAAGCTCTCTTCTCCCTCAGATTTTGTCTATATAAATTTGAATTCTTTGCTCCTTAAATCCAAGCTTTTGAGCTCAATCTTTTCGTAAGGCTTTTGGAGTGTTTGTTCGATGTGTTCTTCGATACAAGTGCAGTACTGAAGGAACGAGAACTGTCTTATCTTGGAAGAAGTTGCACAATACCCGGTGCAAAGTCAGACGGTGAGTAAAATTTCTTCAAGGCAAGCAAAAATTCATTCAGTGATTCAATTTGGTTATAAAATGGCGTCATCTTCAAAGACGACCAAACTCGGATGACCACTACACTAGTCTCCATGGCATAATTGCAACGACAGTTGCATGATCGAACACGATGAGATGGGAAGAACTCAGGAACGATCTTTCTCATCAGGCTTATTATTACCACTGATCTAAAAAGGAGGGCCGATGAATTGGAGGAAAAGAACTCTAAACTCCAGTGGAAGATTAGAGTCTTTAAAGACTGACACAAGGATAAGATTTGATCAACTCAATCAAGAAAAATTACCAGCTTCGAGAAGACTTTTTGCTACACTTCGGACGTGATTGTAATACCCGCACCCAATTGAGTCAAACCAACTAGTTTAACCCTTATTGACACACCTTAACTAGCATTTTATTATTATTTTTCGGATTTAATTTTGCTCCCTCTTAAGAGTTGGATTTAAAAATATCTTTTTTAGAGAATTTGATAGAATACAACTTCCTAAGCCTATATATACCCAAACCACCATCCAAAAACTAGGAAAACATACCCTATTCAAACTCGAAAACCTATTTTCTTCTACACATCTCTCCATAGGCGAAAATACACAAAACTCAACCTTCAATTACTATAAACTCACGATATCCTACGTCTAAATTGAATCGTATTAGGAAGGAGATGGAAGGAAGTCGAAGCACTCCGTTGTTGCGAATTTGAGGTAGCTTCAACCTTTAGTTTAATCAAGTCATGATAATTAGATAGGTTCTTTTAGGGATTTAGATGAATTGTGTGGTTTGTTTGAGCCTTGAGTCATTAGCGTAAAAGTATTAGTCTAGTACAATACTTATATTTTCATGAATTAGAAATTTCTGTAGGAGCTGATTGGAGATTTTGGAGGTTAATCAAGTATGAGTTTTTCATAGGAGAATTAGCCTGTTGGTGTTTTTGATTCATGGAACAAATTTCTAGATATCTGGAAAAGCTCATCTTATTTGTATATTATATGTTTTATTTGATTAATAACGATTTTTTTTATCAAACCCTATTGTGTTTCTGGTTTATTCGTATAATATCAGAAAATTTTTCGAGTTGTATTAGATTTTATAAAAATTGTTAACGAGCACCGCCAGACGTTAGGCGTGAATCTGACAACTTTCTTTTTTGGTCTATCTGATTTACTTCTATACGCCTTTTAGTTACAATTTTTTTTTTAAATATTTATGAAACCACCTAGAGAGTACCTATTATTTTAAGAATTTTTAAAGTACCGGACAAATTTATAAAATTCCTCAAGTCATGTCCTGCAGCAGTGCTCTTTTCTGCAGAACCTTACTCTTTCTGAACTTTTATGATGATCTTTTATATATGCTCCTTATAATGATTAATTATTTTCTGTATTCACTTATATGAGTCTTGAGTAACATATAAAATTTTGGGTTAATTACATTTAGACCCCCTCTGAAAATATATAATTACACTTTTTCCCCAAAGAAGTTTTGAAATTACATTTACACCCCTCTAAAATTTCTTTGTTTACACCTGACCTCCATTTGTTAAAGTTTAGGCGGAAAATTGTTAATTTTAAAAAAAAATAATTACATAAATTTTTAATTTTTACCTCTCATTTAACATTCTCGTGCATATTTTGTGCTTATAAGGAAAAAATATAATAATATTGGCCTCACTCCATACATATACGTTACACTTATCCTCTTATAAGTACACAAAATATATAAAATGAGAATGTTACATGATGAGAAAAATTGAAAATTTGTGTAATTATTTTTGTTGACGTGAAACATTTTTTCGTCCAAATTCTAACGGATGGGGTCCAGGTGTAAACAGAGAATTTTCGGAGGGGGTGTAAGTGTAATTTCAAAACTTTTTTGGGGGAAAGTGTAATTATACATTCTCAGAGGGGGTGTAAGTGTAATTAACCCTAAAATTTTTATGGTTTTCCCCATGTATGATTTGAATTTTTTAAAAATTCATTCAAGTAAAACTGCCAGCTTGTTTTGTAATTATTCTCCAACCCGATCATAAAAACCCTTATACCTATTTATTCAACTTAATGTCATATAATATATTTTTATATATGTTATTCAGTATCTTTAACACTCTTTATAAAATTTTCATAGTCATTTACTAAGTATATAATTTTACAAAATTCACACAATTAGATTGCCAGTTGGCGTTACCTTATATCCGTCTAGTCTAGTGCCTTTTATTTGGATATTGAATCGTTAAGAATTAATTGAGCAACTAGGATCATCAATCGATATAGGTATTTATTGATTTATTTCTGATATCAATTGTAATGAGTCAAATTTTGTATTGAATTATAATTTGAGTCCATATGATTGTTAGGTTTGAGTTAAGCTATAAGTTTTTTTCATAGTTTGTTTCTCTAGGATAAAATAGGTAGCCACACCCTATTTTTATTGGTCGAATGTGACTTGGTGATT
>JACGWO010000010.1:16025345-16070345 GCA_034509735.1 Sesamum alatum
CAAATATGTATGTATACATATATACATATCTATATAAATATATATACATGGTTGGGAAGGACTCTTTGTTGACCTGGACTCTAGGAGGGGCAAGCACCAACCTCCCTAGACTTCTGCAGCATCTGGACTCCTTGAAAAGTAGAAGGGCAGTTGGAGGGGTCTTGCCAAGATAAGGATAAGGCCAGGGCTACCCTTATCCGGACTTCTTGATGAGCTCGAGTCTATGCCCTGGACCTCCCTTATGGGACTCTCATCCTCTGCCTGGCTGGGCCTTTCCTCCACTGGGGATAGGCCTGACTGGTCGTTCCGTGGGCCTTTGGCCTAGTGTTTGGAGCATTTTAGCACATATCAAATACATTAATTGAATAATTTAATATTTTAATTATTAATAGGTGTAATTTTATATAGGTATTCAACTAAAATAATTAATAAAATAATTTAAACTTAAATTAAAAATTGCTATAAATAATAAAAATAAGTATATGGGTTATAATACTCATCTCCATAAATATTACTTTGACACCCCTCTACCTTTTAGTAATTACAGCACCCCCTAAAGCAACCTGTTCTTGAAAAATTATATTAAAATTTGACCTAGTCAATAAGGGTATTTTTGAATTTTAAAGGGTGTCAGGTGTAGTTACTATAATTTTTCATAATGTAAGGATGGTTTGCGTAAAAGGACAATAGGTGAGAAGATGTAAATATAATTATCCCAACAAACTAATATCAAAATTTAGCTGAAACTTAAGATTATACTTATAAATTTATTAGATGAGGATACCTATTTAATTTTATTTCATTCTTTTTGAAAGTGAGTTGAACAAAATATTATGTTTTTTTATATATTACTTAGGTCACTCATCAAAAGAAAACCATAATAATAATATTATACTTTGGTAGAAGTGATAAGAAATAACTTCACACTTACTCAGTAACTAAGCAAGTTTAAAATAAAAGGTAAGAAAATAAAAAGATGAAAAACCAAAAGTTTTGACAGGATTTCTCAGTTCGTGACTATGTTCGTCCTATTTAAACTTGATGCATTTTGAGATGATGCCAAATCTTTCAAATGTTATAAGCCTTAAAAATTAATTATTTTGTTATCAAAATAAAAATAATAATTCCAATATAGTTTCTGATGTGTAGTTTAACAAATTGATATAAAAAAATTCACGACTTAATATATTTTTGGTCCTGTAATTTTGATACTTTGGTATTTTTATCTTTTATTTTTTTTTTGGATTGCAAAAGAGTTCTGTAACTTTTTGATATTTCACAATATTGGTCCTTCGGGTGTCAAATTTTGCAAAAGTCGTCGGAATAAATCATGTGCACCTCATGTGGTTCATTTAACTTAGGGCTCTTGTTTTGATTGATTCAATTTTGTCAACATCGATGAAAAATTAGAAAAAAAAATGACGTGGAAAAAAATTCCACCGACGAAAGTGATTGTAATAGTTGTTTGATCACGGGATGCTACTACAAAATAAATTCAAACAATCAATTGAGAATTTCGTAACTGGATCTAATGCACCATCAGAGATGGATCAGAGTATAAACAATAAAGATTACAACACAAATAAATACACGAGGCACTACAACATAGCATATGAAACAATGCTATAGTTCTGGACAGAAATATAGCACAAAACACAAAAAAAACATCAATGCCAAATTATTAATGAATGAAAATGGAGAATGGAATGGTCTCTTGGCATCTCATGCGAAGAACTAGTTTGAGGGAGGTGGTGAGAGGAAAGGGAAAGAAGGCATTGTGGTCGGGATAGTTGGAATAGAAGGCATTGTGGGCAATGAAGAGGTTGGCAATGGAGGCAGCGCCATGTTTGGGATGGTGGGCATGGAGGTAGGCAATGGTGGCAATGTGGGCTTCGGCAGAGATGGATTGGTCGGCAGAGTTGGGAGAGGCATGCTTGGTAGTGGTGGCAGTGTGGCGGTAGGCAGGTTTGGCATTGCAGGCAGAGGCGGCAATGTGGCTTTAGGCAATGGTGGAATTGTTGGCAATGTTGGCTGTGCCGGTTGAGAAGATTGTAATAGATGACGGCCTGCCCAAGTTGAATGGATGTTGCTTGAAAGTGAGACTGCCAGAATTAAACATGCAAACAAGGTAGAAGTTAAAGGCTGCCATTGGTTGATTTCTTGACGATTGATTGGTTGATTATAGAGTTCACAGAGACGATTTGTTGATTTAGATTCGGAGTTTGGGTAACATATTTATAGATGAGGAGTGTCATTAAGAGTCTTTCATTTGATAGGATGTAGTTAGGGTAGGTATGAGGAGAACTTATTAGGTTAACTTCTTATGATTCTAGTCATACTTAAAGTTTAGTTGTATAAAGGCCAATTATTGTGTCTGAAATTTTCATGTTATAATTCAGGGTTTTGGTGCAACAACAAATTCCAGCTGGAGGTTTGTAAGAACTTGTACTTGGAATGCATGGATTAGCTAGTATTGACTCATTACTGCAATTTACTTTCAGATTTTGGCCAAAATTTGTGATTAAGTTGAATGAGATAAGTTTCTTGTATCAATAGAAAGTAAAGTTTATCACGGAGTTATCGACTTTTCTTATTTGTTTGTCTTTTAATTTTCACAAAAATATTTGTCGCTCTAAACTATTTTATTACCATTAGCAATGTAATGGAAAATCTCGAATTATGGATTTCAAAATTCTTAATAGCAAATTATTTGAATTTGTTTGGATGTTTCTACATTGAAAGAATTTCAAATCCTTTAATTCTAATTGTGAACTATGTTTTGTTAAATGTTGATGGATTTCAAATCGTTGTCAAAAGAAATTATTTGAAATCATTTCTCATAATCCTTATCTTAAATCCAAATGCTCATAAAAGTTTTGAATTCATATCAGCCACGAATGCTAATTTCCCATATGATTAAACGATCAAGTTATTTATTTAAATTGTTCTACTAGAGAATGCAATGCATGGTTTAAAAAATGATCCATTAAATTCAACTCTACTATATAAGCTAACCATTTAAGATCATATTTAACACAAGTGTAATGTTACAAATAGGGTAAATTACAGTCACTTTTCCAAATATTTGATATAATTATAAATATCTGCTCGCTGTTTGGAAAATTACAAGTATTCTCCGATTTGAATTACCTTCTAACAAATGAGTTCATTCTTTCATCCTCCATTAATTAGGTTCTATCCAATTTTCATAATGAACTAACCAAAATGTCGTTCTGAATTATAAATTATAATTTTATATATTTTTTAGGATCTTTTAAAATATTTTTATGGATTAATATGCCCTATGGATTATTTACTTTACATACTCTCCACTTTGTTGTTCCACATTTTTCAGATTTAAAAAAAAATCAGCAAGAGTAAAGTAGTAATTTTTACCTTATCCATTTAGAGGCTATATAATTATTTTTTATTTGAATAAGGTATTTGTAATTTTTCAAACAATGCGTGAATATTCGTAATTTTACCAAATTTCATAGAGGTAGATGTAATTCATCCTTACAAATAAATAGACTACTTGGTTTTAAGTTTACATAACCATTCTTATTTTAAGTTATATTCTTATTAAAAAACAAAATATTTATAAGGTATAAAAAGTTTTTAAAATATCTAATTATTCTTATAATGACAGGACATATTTACTTTAAATTTCCTCTATAATAAAAGATGTAAACGATTTGGTTCCAATTTTTATTCACCTTTTGTTAATAAATTAACATTGAATTAGTATATATGAACAAAGTGGAAAATTTTAAATAAGTATATGTAAATGTATTTGAGTATAATTTGATGTTTTTGGCAGGTACATGCATAATTATTGATAAAATTACACCTTTTTAGTCACATAGGATAGATGGTTTTTGGCAGGTACATGCATAATTATTGACATAATTATTGACAAAATTATACCTTTTTAGTCCCCTACTTTATGAATTTTTAAAATGATCTAAATTTAAGAAAACTCGACACATTTAGTCCTATATCCAGGTTTTCATCAAATAAATAGATGACAAGGACATGTGCAATGCGCATGTCTGTTAACTTAGTAGCTCGCACAATTGATGAACACACGCATTGCACGTTGCGATGGAAACAAGGCGGGTATGGGGCGGGTTGGAGTGGACACGGAACCTGCCCTGCCACCGCTAGAAAACCTGTCGGGGCAGGGCGGGGCGGACCCGGTAGACTCGAAATTTTTTATATGGATAAATAAAAAAGGAGAGTAGATACAATGAAAGGAGACGCGAGACGGCGAGGTAAGGTAAGCGGACAGTAGAGGACTAAAGTGTTGAACTTCATATTCTATGGGATTAAAAGTGTAATTTCAACCATAACTATCCAAAAGTAAGGGGTGCGTGGATTCTGTAATTTCAATATACGGGTCAACGAGTTTGTTTGTAATTTATCCCAGATTTAATCGATACAATAAACAATTTATTTTCAGGGATAATATATATAATCAAATCTTTTATCTTTTTTTATTTTATTTTATTTTACGTTTCTATTTTTAGAAAAAGAAATATATATAACCATTAAAGCCCTTCATATTTTATTTTATTTTCTTCTTTTGTCACATTGAAAGAAAATCACACAAAATGGTCGCAAAAGATTATTAGGCTCTCATTTAACCCTAATTCAAATTATTCCAAGGCGTACGCACATATCGGCAACCCAGACTAGACCGGAATAGAAACTTGCCAATCGGCCTACTATCTGGATTAAATGTCATTGGCCCAAATCTATCTGCCACTCTAAAATAGCTCACACTTATGGATGATAGTCTCTTTACTATTTTAATAGCTGCACTTCTAATTAGTTTAAATATTTTTTTTTTGAGGAGTTTAAAGGTTGTTTTAACAGCAATTTTTTTAGAAAATTCTTTGGACATTACAAAGAGAGAAAAAAAAATAATTATTTTGTGATGGACTTGCGATGAAAAACAATCGCCACACATTTCGACAGATGTTCTGAAATACTTAATTAGAATGATAGTGCATCAGGTGCACAATATTGTTGCAAAATCCATCATAACAGGGTGACAACGAAATTTTCGCAACATATTGCTTGTCGTGAAATCTGTTGCAAAAGATGGCAAGAACTTGGCAAGAGAAATTTCTGTTGCAATTTCGAGCAAAAAAATGTCATAAATGTCATTTGTCCGAATTTTTGCACCAAAATTTTTGATAAAGAGTATATGTTGCAAATTTGTGAGGGTATTATGAAACTTTTGGGCAATTAGCAATGGATATACTAAAAGGGTGGTCGCATTGAAACTTCGGTTGCAGTTTGACAAAAGCCATCGGATGCCAAGACTCAAGCATATACACACTATAAAAAGATGTCATTTTGGCTACGGATTTTACTATGGATTTCGGATGGCTTGACGTCATTTTTTTTTGTTCCTAGAGGCCTTAGGTACGATTTAACGATGGAAGAGTGTCCCCCTAAAAAAGTTAAGTCGGAAAAAATTTCCAACGAAATTTTGACGAACATAGATTTCTGTTGGAAATTTCCAACGGATTTCCGACGATGTCAACTATATCGTCGGAAAATCCATCGAGGGGACAAAAAATCAAAGGTTGGTTTGTCCAATGGATATACTGATGACTTTTGGTACAAGGTATTTTACGTAATGACCTTGCTTTACCAGTTCTCCGACAGATATTGCGACGGCTTGTCCACTTTTGTGGACTCATTTTCAGGTGGAAGGAGTGAAGGCAGAGGCATCCCTAATTTCGGGATAGGTTTATGTTGGTAACGCCGTTTTAGACTCTGTTGAAAAGTGAGATCAGATTTGCAACGACTTGTGTCGCAAAATCGGCCCCTAAAACAGTTTATGTGTTTTCCGATGGTTTTCCATCACAAAACCCGTCCCAAATTATTGATATTGTATCTTAAATTGGGCTGATGATTTGGACAACATTAGTCGCTAAATTTGTCAAAAAAAATTATATATGTAAAAAAAAATTATTTTTAGTTTCATTTTTTAATATTCTATTAAATTAAAATTGAAGATAGTTACTTTTGAAAAAAATAAATTATAATCAATAAACATAAAAAGTTGTAGGGTTTACAAATATGAATAAAACAATAATTTTATATAAAATAGAACAAAAGTCTTAAACTAATGGCTCGTCGTCATGCTCCTCGACAGGAGGTTTGTCTCAGCATCTTTGATCGGTTGCAGTGCTAATTCTATTGACTGGGGGGTCATCCACCGAGGCTGAGGGTGTCGGGTGCAGGTCTAGGAAGAATTGTTGGAGAACCATGCGTTTGCACATCATGCTCAAGAATTTCTTGATTTGCTTGAGCTGCGTCATGATATGAGGATCCTGGGGCGGGGCAATAGTGGACGTGGAGGGTGATGTGTTTGTGGTCCATGGGCAGGTGGCTTCTGAGGAGTATGCTCAGAACCAATGCATAATACTTGGTCCTGTTTTTTGATGAGCCAAAACCGCAAGTGCACGGTGTATCGCGTAGTACTCAAGATGTTGATCCCACAGGGACTATTGTAATTACCAAATTTACTCAATTTTGGTTAGTCAGAACGAAATATACGAGTGAGACAATTGATTGGAATAGTAAAACAAGTGAACTGAAGCAAGAGGGTAAACAATAAGGTGTGATAGTCTAGAATCAAGTATCCCCGCAATGATCGATTAACGAACCTATCAAGAACTCTTTTATACTCAATGTGATTAATCTGAAGGAAATCGTCTTAATGTCGTTACCACCCTCTTTCAAGTATGTGGAAATCCGTATTCGGTTAATTAATCTACCTATTTTCATGGAGATATAATTAAATCGAACCCATTAAGATCATAACAATTATGAGATCCTCATAGAAATTAAGCATGCTTTCGCGGTTAATTCCTAGGTTTAATCTCCGACTTTCTAACATGGAATTTCACCTTTCAGTACTTCACTAGATGTTTAAAACATGCAAACAGGTGGCAAACATATTCACAAGATAAATAAGTGCTCGGAAATTAAATCGGATCAACTCACACGAGACCAGAAAAGAAAACTAGAATAAATTGATTAATCTATCAAAGTGTTCAACATGATCCTAGAACAAGAATTTTACTCAGCCATAAAATTATCGAAGAAGGAAAATAAATATATCGGAGAATACATCAAGCGAGGTACTAAAAAGGAAGAAAGGATTAGGAACAACTATAATCCGATCGTCCTAGCCATCTTGAAGCTTCCCCGACTTCTTCGTGTTCCTTCAAGCCTTGTATTTGTGCTTGTTTCCCCCCTTTTTCACGTCCCTAGTTCCCCCTTTTATAGTCATAGCGGAGCAAAAGGCAGAAAAATCCGAACGATTTTGTTTCCAAGTGTAGAACACGCTCGTGCAGCGTGAGCACGGTCAGGCCGTGTTCTTGTTTGAATCTGCGGCCAACCCCGACATGGCCGTGTCTGGAACCCGGTCAGGCCGTGTTCTGCTCGGGTGGTCTTGACTGGTGATTTGAATTAGCGAGACACAGGCGTGTGAGAGGATTCAACACGGTCGTGTTCTGTCAAACATAGGCAAATTCGTTTCTTTAGTCCATTTTGCTCCTGAATTATTCTTGAAAAGAGAGAAACAACCAAAAGCAGTATCCAAGAAAGAGTTTGGTGTAGAAAAGTAGTAAATTAGATGAAATTCTGCTTAAAAAGTCGGAAGAATGCGTGTATTTCCCCTTAACAAATACGTAAAATCCCTACTTATCAAACTCTTCCGAACTTAAACAGTTGCTTGTCCCTAAGCAACAAAAGTCCATAGGCAATGACCCCAAATGAGTGTAGAACTCGCCTTCTCAACATCGTGGCAATGATTCGTAATAACAAATACAACTTAGAAATACACAGTCACAAAACACAAGCTCACCGACATTATGTGAAAGTTAACTCATTTAACGAAATGAAGGGGTTGATCACACCACAACACTTCATTTCGCCCTATAGAGAACCGAGTGATTGAGTCTCCGTTGAGCCTATAGGTGTCTAGTTTAGTCATTCTGCCGTTTCAACAACACCTTTTCTTACTTCTTTTTGTACCCAAGCATAGACGTCCCTTTTATTTTTTTTTTTTTCAGATTGAGAGACCACATTCTTTAGGTCGTAATTTGGCCTTTTTACACGAATGATAACATTTGTGATGAAGGCATCCAGTCATTCAACCAACTACGTTTCCTAAAGTGCTTTGCATATTCATGACCCTAGTCGCTGTTTTACGCTAATGACAACATTGGTGATGAAGTCACCCGGTTACGGACCAACCGAAGCCAGCGGAGTAGGTGCATTATATCCTCTTTTTGTCTCGTTTATTTGTTTTTTTTCTGCAAATTCTTTTTTTTTTCGATTGGAAAGAACATACGTCCTATTTAGGTGTATGAAAAGTTCGACCAGGCGAGGTTTAAACAACGAAATAACTTTCACAGAAGACACTACGAGTTAACATAAGCCAAGACAACTTAATCCCCTTTTCGGAACGATTCAAAGTGTGTGGCGTTAGAACCCAATTACTTCTCGGCAAATCTAAGAAACAATCACATAATAACATAGTTATGCATGCTTTGATCCTATGACCTCCTACTTAGCATTTCTTTGTCCAAATAAGCCACATGCATCGTCGAAGGGTCATACATTTCGCAATGTGAATTTGGCGCAAAAGCAGCACACAATAAGACACAAAATGCAATAGACACCTATAACGCATAGCTTAAAACACAAAATTTCAGCAATTCCCCCAAACGTAGACATAGCAGTGTCCTCAATGCATAAAAAGAGAGGTGGGAGAGAGGACGTACCGCAAGGGCGTGTTTACGTAAAAATTGACGAGGAAATGACATGGTAGTGTTCTACAACACAGCCTGGCCGTGTTATCGTGATACGCATCATTCGGCAAAGCTACAGAAGTATAGAGCAACGGCATGGAGTGAGCAGATTTATAAAGGAGAAAAAGTAAAATAGAGCAAAGAGAAAGATAAAAGTGAAAAAAAAAAAAAGAAAAAAAAAAGTAGAGAAGGAGAGGATTCAGGTTGCCTCCCGAACAACGCTTTCTTTTAAGTCGTTAGCTCGACTATGTTGCGGGCGTTCAAGCTGACGGGCTGTGCAATGCATGGTTTAAAAAATGATCCATTAAATTCAACTCTACTATATAAGCTAACCATTTAAGATCATATTTAACACAAGTGTAATGTTACAAATAGGGTAAATTACAGTCACTTTTCTGAATATTTGATATAATTATAAATACCTGCTCGTTGTTTGGAAAAATACAAGTATTCTCCGATTTGAATTGCCTTCTAACAAATGAGCTCATTCTTTCATCCTCTGTTAATTAGGTTCTATCCAATTTTCATAATGAACTAACCAAAATGTCGTTCTGAATTATAAATTATAATTATATATATTTTTTAGGATCTTTTAAAATATTTTTATGGATTAATATGCCCTATGGATTATTTACTTTACATACTCTCCACTTTGTTGTTCCACATTTTTCAGATTTAAAAAAGCAGCAAGAGTAAAGTAATTTTTACCTTACCATTCAGAGGCTATATAATTATTTTTTATTTGAATAAGGTATTTGTAATTTTTCAAACAATACGTGAATATTCGTAATTTTACCAAATTTCATAGAGGTAGATGTAATTCATCCCTACAAATAAATAGACTACTTGGTTTTAAGTTTACATAACCATTCTTATTTTAAGTTATATTCTTATTAAAAAACAAAATATTTATAAGGTATAAAAAGTTTAAAAATATCTAATTATTACACTCCTAAAGTATGCCACTAATTAATTACCCGCCTAAACTATTTTTTTTTTCACTTTCCCCCGTATCTTTTAAACGATTCATCAAATTAAATAAAAATAAGCATAAAAAGAAATATCTTTATTATTAATAATAGGATATATTTACTTTAAATTCCTCTATAATAGAAGATAAGTGATTTGGTTCCAAATTTTATTCACCTTTTGTTAATAACTTAATATTGAATTAGTATATATGAACAAAGTGGAAAATTTCAAATAAGTATATGTAAATGTATTTAAGTATAGTTTGACTTTTTTGGCAGGTATATGCATAATTATTGATAAAACTATACTTTTTTAGTCACATAGGATAGAGGGTCAACACTTTACTCCCCCTGCTTTATGAAAATTTTAAAATGGTCCAAAATTGAGGAAACTCGACACATTTAGTCCTAAATCCAGGTTTTCATCAAATAAACAAATGGCAAGGACTTGTGCAATGTGCGTGTCCGTTAGCTTACTAGCTCGCACAACTGATGAACATGGGCATGGCCCGTAGCGATGGCAACAAGGTGGGTATGGGGCGGGTTGGGGTGGACCTAGGACCCGCCCTGCCATTTTCAGGACAAACTCGGGACCTGCCCCCCCCCCCCCCTAGAAAACCTGTTACGGCAGGGTTGACCCGATAGACCCGAATTTTTTTAAATGGATAAAGAAAAAGGAGAGTAGCCACAATGAAAGGGAGATTGCAAAGACAAAATGAGAGGGAGGTAGTACAACTAGGAATGCAATCGGAAGGGCATGTATTAGGTAAAATTTTATTAAATTACATATTTATCTATAATTTTTTTAAAAAAATAATAGATTAATAGTGTATCGGGGGAGGGGGAGTCTGGGGGCAGGTCTACATGGACCCAAGACCGGCCCCGGACCCGGCTGGGTCTTAAAAAATAAGATCGAGACTTGGCCTGACCCCATTTTTTAGACCAAAACCTTCCCCACTAGAGGCGGGTTTTTGCGGGTTCAGGTCGAATTGCCATCCCTAATTTCACGTATTCTTGTCGTCTATTTTTTGGACGAAAACTTGGACGTGGAACGAAATGTGTCGATGTTCCCCAATTTTTGGACCATTTGAAAATCTCATAAAGTAGAATAATAAATGTGTCGAGTTTTTTCAATTTTTGGGATCATTTTAAAAATCTCATAAAGTAGAGGACTGAATTGTTGAATCTCATATCCTATGGGGTTAAAAGTGTAATTCCAACCATAACTATCCAAAACTAAGGGGTGGATTTGTTGTGATTGGCATATTTGATGCTAATTTGTAACAACAAAATGTTCTAAAGTATGAGTTTAATGTTAATCCATAGTTTAGATGTTAAGAAAATGAGGAAAATTGCTTTTGTCCTACATAGGAATATGATGCAAAAAAGATTGGACTTTATTGTGTATATAAGGTGTATGTGGGGGTGAGTGTTTTACACTCATATTCATTTATCCCAAATTGAAAGTTTAAGACTAAATTAAACTTCTTATATTAAGTTCAATGTTGAATTGGTGTTTGAAGTGTTACGGAGACTAGAGTGAACATGGGGTTGCCCAAACGCGTGCCACCGCTCGCCTGCCCGTCCCGACACGGGCTCTGGCCACAGGCGCGGGTGTTAGGGCGAATGTCTTAGTTTCAGTATATATCTTTTTGCAGCAAAATATTTGGATTTATCCGGTTAATTTTGAAACAATATTTTTTAAACCTGATTTTGTTTTAATGCCGTTAATTGCCTTTAAAACCGAGCCTTGATGCAGTTAATTGTTGGTTTAAAATTCAAAATTTTTCAACTTGAAATAGCTTTAAACTATGTTTTAATTTCATAATTATGGTTGATAAATGGCTGCTTAATTTCTGTTTAATGCTGCAATGAATTGCAGCTTAATACTGCTGAAATCAAAGCCTATAAAAGGTTGATTTGTTCACTTAAAAAACACACAACTCAAAAACAAGAATTCTCCTCTCAAAAAGCTCTCTTCTCCCTCAGATTTTGTCTATAAAATTTGAGTTCTTTGCTCCTTAAATCCAAGCTTTGAGCTCAATCTTTCGTAAGGCTTCTGAGTGTTTGTTCGATGTGTTCTTCGATACAAGTGCAGTACTGAACGAACAAGAACTGTCTTATCTTGGAAGAAGTTGCACAATACCCGGTGCAAAAACAGACGGGGAGTAAAATTTCTTCAAGGCAAGCAAAAATTCATTCTGTGATTCAATTTGGTTATAAATGGCGTCATCTTCAAAGACGACCAACTCAGATGACCACTACACTAGTCTCATCGCTTAATTGCAACGACAGTTGCGTGATCGACACGATGAGATGGAAGAACTCAGGAACGATCTTTCTCATCAGGCTTATTATTACCACTGATCTAAAAGGAGGGCCGATGAATTAGAGGAAAAGAACTCTAAACTCCGGTGGAAGATAGAGTCTTTAAAGACTAGACACAAGGATGAGATTGATCAACTCAATCAAGAAAATTACCAGCTTCGAGAAGACTTTTCTACACTTCGGCGTGAACGCACCCAATTGAGTCAAACCAACTAGTTTAACCCTTATTGACACACCTTGACTAGCATTTTCTTTTATTATTTTTGGATTTATTTTTGCTCCCTCTTAAGAGTTGGATTTAAAATATCTTTTCGGAGAATTTTGATAGAATACAACTTCCTAAGCCCATATATACCCAACCACCATCCAAAAAATAGGAAAACATACCGTATTCAAACTCGAAAACCTATTTTCTTCTACACATCTCTCTATAGGCGAAAATACACAAAACTCAACTTTAAATTACCATAAACTCACGATATCCTACGTCTAAATTGAGTCGTATTAGGAAGGGGATGGAAGGAAGTCGAAGCACTCCGTTGCTATGAATTTAAGGTAGCTTCAACTTTTAGTTTAATCAAGTCATGATAATTAGATAGGTTCTTTTAGGATCTAGATGAATTGTGTGATTTGTTTGAGCCTTGAGTCATTAGCGTAAAAATATTAGGTCTGGTACATATTTATGTTTTCATGAATTAGAAATTTCTATAGGAACTGATTGGAAATGTTGGAGTTAATCAAGTATGAGTTTCATAGGAGAATTAGCCTGTTGGTGTTTTTGATTCATGGAACAATTTCTAGATATCTGGAAAAACTCATCTTATTTGTATATTATACGTTTTATTTGATTAATAATGATTTTTTTATCAAACCCTATTGTGTTTCTAGTTTATTCGTAAAATATCAAGAATTTTCGAGTTGTATTAGATTTTATAAAATTGTTGTACGAGCACCGCCAGACGTTAGGCGTGAATCTGACAACTTTCTTTTTTGGTCTATTTGATTTACTTCTATAGCCTTTTAGTTACAATTTTTTTTTAAATATTTATGAAACCACGTAGAGAGTACCTATTATTTTTAAGAATTTTTAAAGTACCGGACAAATTTATAAAATTCATTGAGTCATGTCCTGCAGCGGTGCTCTTTTCTGCAGAACCTTACTCTTTCTGAACTTTTATGATGATTTTTTATACTCCTTATAATGATTAATTATTTTCTGTATTCACTTATATGAGTCTTGAGTAACATATAAAATGTTTATGGTTTTCCCATGTATGATTGAATTTTAAAAATTCATTCAAGTAAAACTGCCAGTCTGTTTTGTAATTATTCTCGAACCCGATCATGAAACCCTTATACCTATTTATTCAACTTAATGCCATCTAATATATTTTTATATATGTTATTCAGTATCTTTAACACTCTTTATAAAATTTTCATAGTCATTTACTTAGTATATAATTTTACAAAATTCACACAATTAGATTGCCAGTTGGCGTTACCTTATATCCGTCTAGTCTAGTGCCTTTATTTGGATATTGAATCGTTAAGGATTAATTGAGCAATTAGGATCATCAATCGATATAGGTATTTATTGATTTATTTCTAGTATCAATTGTAATGAGGCAAATTTTGTATTGAATTATAATTTGAGTCCATATGATTGTTAGGTTTGAGTTAAGCTATAAGTTTTTCATAGTTTGTTTCTCTAGGATAAAATAGGTAGCACACCTATTTTTATTGGGTCGGATGTGACTTAGGTGATTATTGATTGTAAGAATTATGATCAATTGATGTATAGGATCCAGCAGTCTCGGAGCAAGTGATTAAATAATGGACTAGAGCCAGAAGATTCTATTAAGTGGTTACCTCCCTCTTACGTGATGTTTTCTCAAATATTTTCTTATTTCAAAAGATAATTTTGGATTTAAAGAAAAACGCGATGCGAGCATATGATATTTTTTTATAAGTTCAAATTTTAGATACGTGTGGTAGGATTTTGCTGTTAAATGCTGATATAAGCACTTGGTCAAATTCTGAAATTTGAAAGTCATTGTGTTGTGTCAAATTAAGCTATTATTTGTTATTCTTTTGAGCTCTTTTGAAATCGAAATATGGGTGACAAATGTTATGTTATTTTTTTTAAATAAAAGCATGCTCAAGTCGTGACTATGTTCGTCCTGTTTAAACTTGATGCATTTTGAGATGATGCCGAATCGTTTAAATGCTATAAGCCTTAAAAATTATTTTGTTAACAAATTAAAAATAATAATTCCAATATAGTTTCTGATGTGCAGTTTAACAAATTGATATAAAAAAATTCACGACTTAAATATATTTTTGATCCTGTAATATTGATACTTTGGTATTTTTATCTTTTATATTTTTAGGATTGCAAAAGAGTCCTGTAACTTTTTGATATTTCACAATATTGGTCCTTTGGGTGCCAAATTTTGTAAAAGTCGTCGGAATAAATCATGTCCACCTCACGTGGTTTATTTAACTTGGGGCTCTTGTTCTAATTGGTTCGATTTTCCCAACATCGATGAAAAATTAGAAAAAAAAAAGTGACGTGGAAAAAAAAAATGGACCGAGGAAAGTGATTGTAATAGTTGTTTGATCACGGGATGCTACTACAAAATAAATTCAAAGAATCAATTGGGAATTTCGTAAATGGATCTAATGCACCATCAGAGACGGATCGGAGTATAAACAATAAAGATTACAACACAAATAATACACGAGGCACTACAACATAGCATATGAAACAATGCCATAGTTCTGGACAGAAATATAGCACTTCTCCGAAGGTTTGATATATTTACAAATACCTGCTCTATGTTTGGAAAATTAGAATTGAATTGCCTTCTAATGAGCTCATTCTTCCAGCTTCCGTTAGGTTCTATCCAATTTTCGTAATGAACTAATGAAAATGTTCTTTTGGATTATAAATTATAATTTTATATCTTTTTTAGAATCTTTTAATGTTTTTTTGGATTAATATGCCCTATGGATTATTTACTTTACGTACTATCCATTTTGTTTTTCCACATTTTTCAGATTTTTTTTTAAAAAAAAATCAGCAAAGATAAAGTAGTAATTTTTACCTAACCATTTAGAGGCTATATAATTTTAATTTTTTTTTCATTTGAGTGAAGTATTTGAAGTTTCTCAAACAATGAATTGGTATTCGTAAATTTACCAAAAACTCAGATAAGTAGATGTAATTTATCCTTACAAATAAATAGACTAGTTGGTTGTATGTTTACGTAACCATTCTTATTTTAAGTTATATTCTAATTAAAAAACAAAATATTTATATTGTATAAAAAGTTTTAAAAGATTTAATTACACTCCTAAAGTATGCCACTTATTAATTACCCGCCTAAACTTTTTTTTTCACCTCCCCCTTATCTTTTAAACAATCCATTAAATTAAATAAAAATAAACAGACAAAAATATCCTTATTATTAATAATAGGATATATCTATTTGTTGTATTTTTTATTTTTTTAATTTTTATTTCTAAAAATATATTTATATCCTTATTTGGTGATCGTTGGATCTGATTAGAACCTATGGTCCAGATTTGATTAATAGATCAATGGTTTAGATTTTACTAGATTCAAATCAATGGTATAGATTTAAAATTGTATATGTAATATATATATAATATATAAATTATAATTAAACTTATATATAAAAAAATATATAATTAAAATTATGTATATGTAATATATATATATATAGAGAGAGAGGGGGGGGGGGTTGGCAGCCACCGACGACTGGGGGCTGAAGGGGGGAGGAGGACGACTACGTCGGCGACGGCGCCGGAGAGAGAGGGAGGGACAGCGCGAGTCTGAGGGGGCGGGGCACTGACAGAAATGGGGGGGGGGGGGGGGGGAGGACGAGGGAAAATTAGGTGGGGGAGGGGGGCATCGGGGAAAGGGGGAACGGGGGGCGGCGGCGATGGGACTCGCAGGCGGAGGGGGACGAGTCGGTGGACTGGCGGTGGCGTGACCGTATGCAGGTGGAGGCGCTGGTGCTAGTGCGATGAGGCGGTGCGACTCGCAGGGGGAGGTGCCAGACAACAGAGAGAGGCGGGCTGGTGGTGCGGCGACTGAAGGGGAGGAGGAAGTGGCTGGCGATGGCGACTGGGGATGGCGGTTGGGGGGGGGGGGGGGGCGCTGGTGGTGGGGGTGGGGTGGCTGGTGGGGGTTGGGGGTGGGTTAATTATATAATTATATATATTGTTTAATATTATATATAAATATTAAATATACTTTTCTATAATTTATATATAAAAAATATATTTTATTTTTAAAAATTATAAAAATTCGCAAAAGTCGCGCGTGTATTCCACCTCCTCTTATACGGGATTTTTTGCTTCTTTTTTAGAAACATAAGGGGCTAAATTGCTCTTTTATTTAATACAGGGGGATTTTTGCTCTTTTCGATTAACACAGAGGAGGTAATTGCATTTTCCCCCAAAATATGTGATTAAGTTGAATGAGATAAGTTTCTTGTATCAATAGAAAGTAAAGTTGATCACAGAGTTATCGACTTATATATCTTATTTGTTTGTCTTTTAATTTTCAAAATGTTTGTGGCTCTAAACTATTTTATTATACGATAAGCAATGTAATGGAAAATCTGAAATTATGGATTCTTAATAACAAATTATTTAAATTTTTTGGATGACATTAAAAGAATCTCAAATCCTTCGATTCTAATTATGAACTATGTTTTGTTAAATGTTGGTGGATTTCAAATCATTTTCAAATGCAATCATTTAAAATCATTTCTCTAAATCCTTTCCTTAAATCCAAATGCACATAAGAGTTTTGAATTCATATAAGCCACGAATGCTCATTGAAAATCGTGTTTTATGGGACTAAAACAACCACCAATCTAAGTTGTACATAATTTTTTGGGACCAAAAAAACTGAAAAACGTATTATGGGACTAAAACAACCACCTACCTAAGTTGTGGTACCAAAACAAATAATATTCTAATCTTACGGCACCAAAAGAGCATTTTACCCTATTTAAATTGTTCTACTAGAGAATACAATGCATGGTTTAAAAGAAGATCCATTAAATTCAACTCTACGATATAACCTAACCATTTAAGATCATATTTAACACAAGTATAATGTTACAAATAGGGTAAATTACAGTCACTTCCCCGAAGGTTTGATATAATTCTATATACCTGCTCGTTGTTTGAGAAATTACAAGTATTCTCATATTTGAATTGTCTTCTAACAAACGAGCTTTCTTTCAGCCTCCGTTAGGTTCTATCCAATTTTCATAATGAACTAATTAAAATGTCCTCTTTATTATAAATTATAATTTTATATATTTTTTAGAACTTTTTGAAAAAAATTTATGGATTAATATGTGATATGGATTATTTACTTTACATACTCTCCATTTTGTTTTTCCACATTTTTCATATTTAAAAAAACAAAAATCAGCAAAGGTAAAGTAGTAATTTTTACCATACCATTTAGTGACTATATATTATTTTTCATTTGAGTAAAATATTTGTAATTTCCCAAACTATGAGTTGGTATTCGTAATTTTACCAAACCTCATAGAGGTAGATGTAATTTATCCTTACAAATAAATAGGCTAGTTGGTTATACGTTTACACCATTCTTATTTTAAGTTATATTCTAATTAAAAACGAAATATTTTTATTGTATAAAAGGTTTTAAAAGATTTAATTACACTCCTAAAGTATGCCACTAATTAATTACCCGCCTAAACTATTTTTTTTTTCACTTTCCTGCTGTATCTTTTAAACAATCCATTAAATTAAATAAAAAATAAACAGACAAAAATATTTTTATTATTAAAAATAGGATATATTTACTTTAAATTCCTCTATAATAAAAGATATGAACAATTTGGTTCCAAATTTTATTTCCGTTTTGTTAATAAATTAATATTGAATTAGTATATGTGAACAAAGTGGAAATTTTTAAATAGGTATATGTAAATGTATTTGAGTATAATCACGTTTTTGGCACGTACATGCATAATTATTGATAAAATTATACTTTTTTAGTCACATAGAAATGAGGGTTCAACACTTTTAGTTCTTCTGCTTTATGAAAATTTCAAAATGGTCTAAAATTGGGAAAACTAAACACATTTATTCCTATATCAAAGTTTTCATCGAATAAATAGATGGCAAGGACATGCATGTGCAATGCGCATGTTCGTTAGATTAGTAGTTCACACAATTGATGAACCACGCACATTGCACGCAACGATGGCAACAGGCCGGGTATGGGAGGGGTTGGGGTGGACTCGGGACCCGCCCCGCCAATTTTGGGACAAACTCGGGACCCGCCCCGCCCTTGCTAGAAAATCCATTGGGCCGGGCCGGGCCCAAGAGACCCGAATTCTTTTATATGGACAAATAAAAAGCAAAACACTATAAAAAAATACGGTAATTGCAACGGGAATAAGAACAATTTTCTTAATATTTGGAACAGTAAATAGATCATTGGATTCATTTGGACTGGTATTAAGAACGGTTCAGAAACGGGAGGCTATCCATTGCAAGGAGAGGCGTTCCTAATAATTAGGAACAGGAGCAGGCCGACCGTTCCATTTTAGGAACGGTTATTGGCATACAATTGTTTCACCATTCCTAATTATCTTTGTATGTATGATTTGTAATTTTTGCATTTGGAACACCTTGTAAATTTTTGGAACGGTCATATCAAAAGTAAATCGCGCATTTAGGAACGGTCGTTAGAACACATTTTGGAATTGTCAGCATATGTTGCAGATACATTTTAGCAATGTTTCTGGAATACGTCTTGGAATGGTGGTTTATGCAAGTTAGGAATGGTCGCCTGGAATACATTTTGACACGGTCCTTGGGAATGGATGTTGTACTCCTAATTTGGAATACGATATTGGATCGGATTTTGGTATTGTATTTAGAACGAAAACCTAACCACGAAAGTATTGAATTTGGAATACATGTAGGAACGGTCTATCCATAATTTGGAATTTATTTCTACCCGTTTTTAGGAACGGTTATCATAAAAATTAGGAATGGTTGTGTACCCGGTAATACGAATGGTCACTTTTTTTAAACAGTCACACATTGGAACGGTTTGTAAGCGCTCCATGACCGTCGAAAGTACCGTTCCTAAATAATGAATTATTAATTTTTTTATAGTAATAATTATTATCATTAAAATATATATTAAATTATTAATAATATTTTGAATTTGGTTTTATAATTATTATTTAAATATAAAAAATGAATAATTTAGAAATAAAAAATATATTAAATGAGAATAATATCCAATTTAATTACAAAAATAAAAAAAATTCCTAAATCTACTCCTCATCCCCCTCGTCCTCGTCCATCTCGTCAACGTTTGAAAGGGGGGAGTCCCTAGGAGGCCGTAACGGGCTGGCGCCAGAGTGACTGGTCTGCAGGGCCTTCATCATGCCCATCATGTCCACCATCATCTCCTCGAGGCGGACGATCCGACCCTCCAGGTTTGATGAAGGCGCTAGCGTTGGCGGTGGTGATGGCGAGGTAACGGTCTGGCTGAGATCGTGGGCCTCAGAACCAAGACCGAATACTCGGCCCTTGTTCTTGCCCCCGACCGCAGCCAACCACATCTCCTACTCGGTCTGCACCACCGAGCCCTCTGATTCGGCCGGAGCATCCCCAGGATTGGTCGTGGCCTGAGACTGGTGATCCTCCAGCATCTTCTGGAACGGCTCCTGCAAAAATAGTTAGAATTAATTCGAATAAATTAGAATATTTTCAAACATTGAAAAAATAAATTAGAATATGAAATGCACAACTTACCGCCACCTCCGCTGCCTTCGGCCCGCTCCAACCGCCGTCGACCTTCTTCTTGTAGCATCTGGAGAATAACTCCAACTGCTTCACTGACCGGCCGAGCTGCTCCTCCTGTAAAAAGAAATGGGAAACAATTATTACAATTTTAATTTAATAATAATAAATAATTTAAATAATATTAAATATCTTACCATCTTCCGCTTGTGCATACCGACGGAGATAGAACCCCCGCGGTACACAGTAGCGGATGCGGCTGGGTTGGCGGACTAGTTCGTCTTGTTCTTCGCGCACTCCTCCTTGAACTCCGGGAACTCCCAGTACAGGAGGAGCTGCCGCCACACCTCGTTCGCCAGCCATAGAGGCTTCTACAGGAACTGTCTGGCGAGGACGAACTTCTTCCGGAGGAACTTCCCCGCCCAGATGTGGAAGATCTTGAACATCGCCTCATCGTCGCAGTCCCACCAGTACATCATTTGTATTAAATATATATATATATATATATATCTCATAACTGAAATTGTTAAAATATTTAAAATAAAAATTTAATTGATAACTAAAATTAACCTTACCTTCAGGCTCTCAAACCAGAAATGTTGATCTGATGTGGCGGCACCTTAGGCAAACTGCCCCAAGCGTTGTGATAGTGTCCTTGCACCACCGCGTTGATGCGCTCGTGTACCTTCCAATCCCTCTTGAAATTATATAATAATTAGTGTGACATAAAAATAATAATTTAAATTACAAAAAAAAATTAAAAAAATGATAAATATACCTCGCGTCGGCGAGTGTGATGTACTGGCGCGCGGATGGTGGCGGGAATGGTGGGGCCGGTGGGGCTGGGGGTGTTGGGGCAGCCCATGGACGGGCCGGATCTACCCGGTGCGGTAATGGATGGTCCGCCACCCTCCTCGATGGGTGAAATGGTAGACGGACCGAGCTGCTGATCCGGCGGAAGTGCTGCCGGTGGTGGTGGTGGTGGTGGTGAAGGTGGTGGTGATTGGAACACTGCTTCCCAATCCTGGGAAGCAGCACCAGCTAGCGGTATGGCCGGTGAGCCGCGACCACAACCACGACTACGACCGCGGCCACATCCACCTCTTCTAGGTGGGAAATCCTGACCAGATATGATCTAGAATTTTTTTAAAATATTACTGGTATGAAGTTAAAAAATACATGTAAGTATCAATTTTATTTGAATAATGATAATTTTTCTAATTTTTAAAATATTTATGCAAACTAAATGCTAAAATTGTATACTAAGTCCTAAAATCAATCTAATAAATGGATAATGAATCCCAATTTTATTTTTGAAAATTTTAGTACAATGTTTACTAAATCTTAAAATTATTTCCTAAAATATATATTAGAACCCAAAATTGATGCTTAATTACACTAAATCTTTTTATTTTCCTATATATTTATACTAAATCCCAAAATTTTTCCCTAAAATTGCACTCAATCCTTCTATTTTCCTATATATTTATACTAAATACCCATATTTTACCCTAAAGTTGCACTAAATTCTTCTATTTTCCTATATATTTACACTAAATACCAATATTTGCCTATATCCGTACAAAATATTATAGAAAATTACCCAAAATTTTCCAAAATTACAGAAAATTACTAAAATTTTCTTAAATTACAAACAAATAACAAATTTTTGACAAATTTGAGAAAATTACCCAATTTTTTCATACATTTTATAAAATTACCAACATTTTAACAAATTAAAGAAAATTACCCAAAATTTTCTTAAATTGAGAAAATTAACGAATTTTGGACAAATTACAGAAAATTACCATAATTTTCATAAATTTCAGAAAATTATCAAAATTTATGTAAAATATAGAAAATGCCCAAAATTTTCATAAATTACAGAAATTACCTACAATTACCGCAAAAAAAACATAAACTACCTACAATTACAGCAAAAATAACATAATGTACCTACAATTACAACAAAAATTACAGAAATTTCCAACAATTACCCGAAAAAAAACAACAAAAATTACAAAAATTACATTAACTACATTACATAAATTACATTACAACCACATAAACTTGTATGTGAATTTACAGAAATTTACAATCACATAAATACATAAATTTACTGAAATTTTTAAAAAATGTAACAAATTACAAAAATGAAACAAATTACAGAAAATGCAGAACAACAAAAAATAGGTGCATTTTTCAGATTATGCATTTTTCAAAAAATGCAAAACAGAGAAAATAAAAATAAAAATAGGGTTTATAAAACCCTACTTGGTAGTGGTGCAGGCGACGGCGGGAGGCGGTAACAAGAGCAGGCGGCGGCGGCGGCGGCGGCGGTAGTGGTTATCTATTACGACATCTGGATTAGGTACGACTTCATCCATCTGATAGGCGATCTCGGTCCAACGCAAGTCGTCGATTACTCTTCGAGCCTTGATTTTGCAAACAACTTTCCAGTTGACTTTGTCTCTCTTCGTGCTCGGGTGATCCGCATAGTAGACTTGTACTACTTGTTGAGCCAGTATGAATGGTTCATTCTTTTGGTAGAGCTTTTTGAAGTTGACATCAACGACGTGATAACGAGGGTGTATCTTCATGCCTCTGACCGGATCGACCCAACGGCAATTAAACAGTGCAATGTGCATATTGGGAATTAGTGGGTAATGTAGCTGAATTATCTCTTCTAAAATTCCATAAAAGTTAGAATCCGTGTCTGTATATGATGAACTTTCACACAAACACCAGAATTCATTGTTGACTTCCCGACATTGTGACGTTCAGTGTGGAAATTGAAGCCATTGACGAAGTAAGACGGGTATGTCATCACTTTTGCTCTAGGGCCCCAATAATGCAACTTCAATAATTCGTCGTTCGTGTGGTTCAATTCTGGTTTCGCCTACAATTTATCATATAACAATTGAAATAATTTGATTACAAATTGAGCAGATCGCATGCAATTACAAGAAAGTGACACTTACACGACGCTTGAACCAATCCTTGAATTATGTTACCACTAGTTGATCAATTATTGGGTCCTCCGAATTGTGTTGCTTGAACAGTTCATTCAAGAATGACCTGTTACAGTAAAACTGATAGTTATAAATATACATGTAATTGAAATTGAAATGAAAGCTTGTGATAATTAGGTTTGTATAAGAAACTTACTCGTAGTATGTTGCAACAACTTCACAATTACACAAGACGTATGTCTCGATAACATGAAGTTCCTCAGTGCTCAACCATCTCTTCTTTGAGGCTCCACTTGCTCGACCCGGGTAATTGAAAATGGACCGTACTATCCGATCGTCGTTGCTCGGAAGATCATCGTTCCGACCGGGTCTGCTTCGCTTGCAGAGAATGTGTGTTTCAAAGTAGTGAGAAGAGAAAAGCCCGATTTCTTCGACAATATAAGCCTCTACAATTGACGCCTCGACGTGTGCTTTGTTTTTAACCTTTTTCTTCAAATCGCGTAGGAATCTATTCATATGAGTATTTATTAAAATGCAATCTAATTGCTACTTAAAAATAATATATTTATCAGTATTCAATTAATTACCTCTCAAATGGGTACATCCACCTGTATTGCAGGGGCCCCTCAACGCGCGCCTCATATGGAAGGTGAACAATTAGATGCTCTATTGAGTCGAAAAAAGGAGGAAATATTTTCTCGAGGTTGCACAGGATGACGACTACACTATCTTCCAATTCTTTTACCTTGGCCATATCTAGTGTTGTTGAGCATAGGATTTGGAATAGAAGGCTCACTTCCGTCAAAGACCCCCACACGTTTTCTGGAAGCATTTCATGTAAGGCAACCGGAATCAACTTTTGCATGAATACATGACAATCATGGCTCTTCATGCCGTGCATCCTTAACTCCTTCATGTCGACGCAACGGGCCAAGTTAGAGGCATACCCATCAAGAAACCTAAGACAACGAATCTACTCATATATCTTCTTCTTTTGCTCATTCATCAGTGTATATACTGCTTTGGGCATCATGTTCGGTCTCCTTTCGTCCACCTCAAGCTCCGACCGATTACATATGATCTTGATATCCTTTCGTACATTTAGATTGTCCTTCGTTTTCCCTTGATGTCCATCACAATATTGAATATATTATCGAACACATTCTTCTCAATATGCATGACATCAAGATTGTGCCGTATCATATGCGCTCCCCAGTATTCAAGCTCCCAGAAGATGCTTTTCTTTGTCCACTTATGGTCGACACCGTAGCCTTTCGATTCACTAAACGGTTGTTCGACTGCCACACTAAACGCATCGACATGGGTTCGGATCTATTCTCCAGTCAGCCTCGAATGTGCAACCTTCCTCTCAATTCGATTTTTAGTAAAGGCTTTCTTGTTCCTGCGATAAGGATGATCCGGTGGTAGGAACTACCTGTGGCAGTTAAAATAGCATGCCTTCCGACCATGCTGTAAATAGAATGCCCGTGCGTCCTCCATAAAAACTGGACACCCCATAATACCGGTGATACTCCATCAAGACGCCATCCCATAAGCAGGAAGGTCATTCACTGTCCACATCAATGCGACATGCATCATGAATGCCTGGTTTGTCGCAGTATCGTGCGTACATACACCCACATGCCATAAATTCTGCAACTCCTCGATCAAAAGCTCCAAGTAGACATTGATAAGACGTTTTGGATTCGATGGGCCAAGGATCACCATCGTTAGGAACATATACTCAGACTTCATGCACATTCCCGGTGGGAGATTGTACGGTGTAAGTATCACGGGCCAACATGAGTAAGCTTTACCATACTGGCCGTGCGGTGCAAACCCATCCGTGCACAACCCAAGTCTAACATTATGAGGCTCAGCTACAAAATCAGGATACGTCCGGTCAAAATGCTTCCAAACCTCTGCATCGGACGGATGACACATGGATCCTTCCTCCGTCTGATGGCTCGCATGCCAAGTCTTATGCTCTGTTGTTGCCTCCGACGCATAGAACCTCTGCAGCCGAGGAGTAAGCGGTAGATACCTAAGAATGGCATACGGGGACTTCTTGTGTTTAGGATTTTTGTCCCTGGTGGGCTTGTACCTAGCGTCTGTACAGAACTTGTAATATTCCAAATCAATATCGTCCTTCCAATACAACATGCAATCGTTTTTGCAAGCATCAATGTTCTGAACTGGTAAAGCCAATTCTCTTATCAATTTTTTCGTATTGTAATAATCGGCGGGGAAAGTGTGATCGCGGTGCATTACAGTATCAGCCCACTGGCATAACCGATCATATGTATGCTCGAAAAAACCCCCTTCGTCTTAATATGTATCAAAGAGGCAATTGATGACAACTGAGAGGTGGTGCAGTCGTTCCACAACGGTTGGTCCATAGCATGAACTACATCAAAAAAATAATCTGACAAGCCAAACACATAATTATAGGGCCCCGAATCGTAATTATATGAACTAGGACCCACATCAAATGGACAATACCGAGTACCATCATCAAGCCATCCCTCCTGGTTGTACGAAGACGGCCCCCAGAAAAATGGCTCGACGGCATCGAATACCATCCTCTGCGCCATATCCATCTCAGCCGCATCACCCTAATGCGAACTACCCTCCTCCTGAACGGGTGGCGTTTGCTGCTGCTGCACAGGGGGCGCTGACAATGCTTCAAAGTATTCTTACACCCTCTCCTCACCATGCGAAGTCCAATTATATACTCTGGCATAAACCCTTTCATACACAAATTAAAATTTACCTTGTCTGGTGTTTTGAACCGTTCGTTTTTGCACTTCCAATAGGGACTCTTAATCTTGTTCCCGTCCATATATGCACGCTGAGACTGGGCCCATTCTAAAAATGTTGTAACACCATCCTCAATCTCCAGCGTCACACCCAGGACGTCTCGATCATACATCCATTTCCTCAACTGTCTTAACATGATTGATCCTATGTATAATTCACAATAGTACGCAATTAAATGACGAGAATATTATATATATATATAACTAACAATTACAGAATTTTGCATACTTACCTAAGCAAATCACCTATCAATATCAATGCAAAATTTGCGCAAGTAATTGATATGTTCGATGTTCCGTATAGAGAATCAACAGGGGGAGTTACAACAAAATGAGTTGGAGAGTAATTATAAGAACAATGAAAAAGAAGGGGGACATATATATAGAAAATATTGGAACGGGCATTGGAATATTATTTGGAACACAAAAATAGCCGTTGAATTATAGCTGTTGTTCCAGCTTTAGGAACAGTTGCAGGTACGGTTATAGAAACGGTAATCTTACCGTTGTAATATAGCCGTTAGGGCATAGTAGGAACGGTATGAGGCACACAAAATACGACCCTTCCTAATTGGAGCACAATTAGGGACGGTAATTGTAACAATATTGCATTTCCTATATACCCACTATTTAGAACGGTCATTGCATTACATTTTTGCTCATGGTGTAAAAGGGCCTCATATAGCACTACATATTGGAACGGTCAAGTAACCGGTCCAAATAGAACCGGTGTTTGGAACACATAAAGGAACGATCAGTGTTCCAGGTGGAGAAACCGTTCCAACTTTCACACATGTGTTCCAAATGGAATACCAAAATATATCCGGTCCTTTTTAGGAACGGTAATAGGTTTACATATTGGCACATATATGTTGGCACATATATAGGAACGGTCGTGCCGTTCCTATTCGTTTGTACTACAATAAACTTGAAAGTGACGTCATCAACGGTTTCCCATTCCACAAAAGTTCCACTTACCGTTCCTATTTGGAACAATCGACTATATCCATTCCAATTTTCGCATTTTTTTGTAGTGAGAGTAGCCACAATGAAAGGCGACACGAGACGGCAAGGCAAGGCAAGGCAAGTGCACGACAGTGGCGAGACGAGACGACGAGGCAAAGTGAGCGCGGCAGTGAAGAGAAGCGAGGCAAAAAAGAGAAGACTAAATAGTAAGGGAGAAAAATAAACCTCGAGATAGAAGAGTGATGGCGTGGAGAGAGAAAAAGATTGAGATCGAGAGAGAGAAGAAAGATAGAGAAGAAGATGGTGAGAGAGAGACAGAAAATTGAGAGAGAAGAGAAAGGGAGATTGCAGAGACAGAATGAGAGGGGGCTAAGGCTAGGATGCAATGGGAAGGGCATTGATTAGGTCAAATTTTATTAAATTACATATTTATCTATATATTTTTTTAAAAAATAATAGATTAATAGTGTACCGGGTGGGTCTACATGGACTCGAGACCCGTCCCGGGCCCGGGCTGGTCTTAAAAAGTAAGATTGAGATTCGCCCTGAACCCCATTTTTTAGATCTAAACCCGCTCCATTAGGGGCGGGTTGGGGTGGGTTTTTGTGGGATCGGGTCGAATTACCACCCCTAATTTCACATACCATTATGTCTATTTTTTGGACGAAAACTTGAACGTGGAACTAAATGTGTCAAGTTTTTCCAATTTTTGGACTATTCGAAAATCTCAAAAAGTAGAATACTAAATGTGTCGAGTTTTCCTAATTTTGGGATCATTTTAAAAATCTCGTAAAGTAGAGAACTAAAGTGTTGAACCTCATATCCTATGGGATCACTACAAGAAAAATGTTCAACAAAAAGGAAAAAAAATGACTGTCGAGTTAATTTGTAAGTAAAATTTTCGTTGCTAATGCATTGTATAATATAAGAAATTTACTTGCTAATGAATTTAGAAACGAAAATTTACTTGCTAACAAGTTTAACAACAAATTATTTAAAATATATATCAACTAAGGGTTAATTGCAATTTTCGTCCTGTAATTATAGGTATTTGGCGTTTTGGTTTTTTAAGTTTCTCGAGTAGCAAAATAGTCCTTTAACTTTTCAGTTAATTGCATTTTCCGTCCTGTAATTATAGGTATTTGGCATTTTGGTCTTTTAAGTTTCTAGGGTAGCAAAATAGTCCTTTAACTTTTCAATTTTTGCGATTTTCGTCCTCTAGTTGCTGGATTTTTTAAAACTTGCCGGAATAATGGCACGCATAAATATTTAAATTTATATCTTCAATATCATAAAACTAATTCAATTTGTGTCTATTTTAAGCAAATTTAAATTTTAGCGGATAATGTATTATCAGTTTAGAATATTATATATCTTATCACTATCATTTATTTTTAATTTTAACTATATACTTTTTTTTTATCTCTCATTCATTATTCCAAACTTACATCACTCTCTTGGTATATATCACAAAGTAAGTTTTTAAATTTAATCCTGTAAAATAATTATTTCTTACAATATAAATATTTCATTAACATATTTCTTCATTTTTTTTTTTAATTTTGATCATTCTGAATATTTTATAAAATATAAAATTTTAATTGGTGGAATATTTGTTGTGAGTTCGAATTTCAACTAATTAAATTAAATCTCTCGATTCATATCTTGAATCAAGTTATCCCAACAAATTAGCTATTTTCATGAACCATCCCACAATCTTAGTCAAAAATTTCCATCAAATTACATAAATTGAACATTGGAGAAGAGGATGACTCAACAATAAGAAATTTTGTGTAGGATATCAAGAATTTGGCGAGAACAATAGGATCAATTCATTTTGTTTTAATCAGGTAAGACTACTTTTTCGTCGGCCGTCGTATGTTGGGGTTGTTAGTTTTTTGTTCAAGCTGTCTTTTATTATTATATTTTTGTTTTTGCATTTTTTAGTTTATTTCATTGTCATGATTTTTATGAATAATCGCCATACCTCTTTTCTATTTTTATGTTTTGCTTATATATATATATATATATATATATATTTTAGTCTTCTCTTTTCTCTAATTTGGTTGCTTGGATTCTTCTTTCTTAGTTTAGTTTGTTATTCCTCTATACAAGAAATTTATTTATTTATTTATGTTTACTTATATATATAGTGATAACATGTCGGATAGGATTTATTAAAGTTTTTCAATTCCTATTTAGTTTTAGTAGTTCATTTCTTATTGTTGAATTAAATTTATCATATTATTTTATATTTTTGTTTGTATATATATTTCGAATAAGTTTGTTTAATATTCGTATTATGTTTTGAATCAGAAATAAGTTTGTTTATTATATATAATAGTGAGACATTTGACAAGAATCAAATAAACATTGACTAAAAATACTTTTTGAATTTTGAATTTTCTTATTTTTTTTTAGAAAAATCTTAATTGGTTGATATTTAATCATTCTGTAAAATTTAAATTTATTAGTTAAATATCATTTACAATAAATAAAAATAATTTTAATATACAATTAAAAAATGTGGATAACAATGAATAAATACAATTAAGAAATGCATATTAAGGAAACTAATTAGTGGGGTTTCAAATTTCTGCATCCTTTTGAATGTTAAATCAGTCATCAAATGTGTCGTTCTTCTTCTATTTATTTTTTTGATCCACACATTTTTTATTTGATCATTTTTTTCTTAATGTTTGAATTTTTATTTTTATTTTTTGTATTCACGTTCTTTTCTCTAATTTTTTTGGTCAATTCATGATTTTTTTATTTATGATTTCTATTTGTTTTAGTTTATCTTTGATTATTTCATTTTCTTCAATAACGAGCTAGGATATTTATTCATTTAATCATTGAATGAGCATCTATATCAAATAGTTCATCACAATCAATTTTAGTTTTTTTTTCTTCTAATTTTAATTAAAAAATCCAAATAAATGTTTATAATTTTTGGCCTTCCTCACGTGTGAAGATATGTATGATCATGAATATTTTATTATAAGTTCAATCATCAAATGCTTTTGCTGATGAAATGAAGAACTCGCAAATGTTTGAATTTTTTGTTTCCATTCTTTTTGTTTATATAATTTTTTTAATAAGATAGTGAGGCTTCTTAATGTATGTCTGAACACCCATTTTGTTTAATTCCAATCAATTATTTCAGAAATTATAGTTACAATTTTTATTTTCTTAAGAAAAATGAATCACATCGAAGTTTTTTAATTCTTTTTTCATAATTGCTTTAGCATTTGCTTTTCTTTTGTCCTTTTACAAATTATTTGTTATTACAAGATAAAGCATCTTGATGAAAAGCTATTTTCTCTTATGCATTGCTCAATGACCTCTTTCATCCTTTTATTTATGATGCCCAAGTTTAGGTCTCTTACAGTGTCTTCCTCTTTGGTTTATAGTAATATTATTTTCTTCTTCTTTTCGATATTATTTTTTAAAGTTCTGGCTAATCTACTATGTACGTAACGTGCTTCTTTATTTTTTCAAAGTGTTGTGGTTGTATAATTTCTATATATTTTCTCTTATTATTAATTCTTGAGTATTTACTTGAATTTTTTTCAATTTTTATTTTTGAATTATATATCTTTTTTTCTTCATGTGTCCCATTGATATTGCTTTTGTTTGTTTCATTTATTAATGATATCCTAATTAAATATTTGTCTTTACCAAAATTATTCCGTTCTTATAATTTTATTTTTACTTTCTTAAATTTTTTCAATCAAATAATCATCATTTTTCTACTTAATCATTAAATGAGTACAAACTTTTATTGAATAATAGTTCATCAAGATCTTCAATTTTCAATGTCGATGAGAAAAAGATTAACTGAAATATTACATTTCTTCTCCTCTTTTCAGGTTTGGAGATATGGTATTAGTTTATATGTTTTTTTTTTTTTTGGGGCAATAAAGTTCTACAATTTTTTTCAAGTTCTCAACCAATAGTTTATTCATCAAATTCTATATTTATTTATTTAAAATCCTTATTGTATAATATGTGTAGAGTAGGAATTTGTGTAACATTTTCTCCACCAATTTTTTATAATTCTTTTCAGTATTTGACGATGTTTATATATACTTTCATATTTTTCATTTTAAGATATCCATTATTTTTTTTTCATAAGCTATATGTATGCATATATTTATACTATTCTATTGGTATGAATCATGTAATAGGCTTTTAATTTTTCTTTCGAAAATAAAAGCTTTTAATTTGAATCCCCATTTTTTTACATTATTAAATATTTCATTAATATTTTTTTGTCATATATTTTATTGATTCACTAATACTAATACATTAAGTTTCTAATTTCATGAAAATTGAAAGTTTTTTTCCTTAGTAGTACTAGCTTCTTTCCTTGATGCATATTACCCAGTAATTTTTTTTCATTCGTTTCTTTTTTATGTTAAATTTCAGGTCTCTTCTGTGGTTTCTTCTTTGTTTTTTCATTAATCTTCTTTTATTCATCTTTTAGATATTATTTTTTACTCTTTTTTGTGTGTGGTGAATCTACTCTGAAGTGATCTTCCTTTGAGTTTCATGATTTTATAATTTATGTATTTGTTCTTATTGTTAATTCTGAGTATTAATTAGTAACAACGAAATGTTATTTCTCATACAATGTCATTTATAATTTTTCTCAATTTTGTAAACTTAAGCTAATTATTTTGCATAATTAGTGTACCTAAAGAGTAATTTACAATAATTATTCTACTTTCAATAATTTGCATCGTACATTATCTAATTCGTAGACATATTCATTTGTTTTAAGAATATATATATATATATATATTTCACCATTCTCTAAGGGGACTAAATATTTACATTATACAAATAAAACATATTAATGTTTGTGGTTTTAGTTTTTATTTTTTATTCCAAATTTCATTTAATATCTTTTCCCGTGCATAGCCCGGGAATTACGCTAGTATATGTATATATATTGTATAAAAAGTTTTAAAAGATTTAATTACACTCCCAATGTATGCCACTAATTAATTACCCGCCTAAACTATATTTTTTCACTTTTCCCCGTATCTTTTAAACGATTCATCAAATTAAATAAAAATAAGCATAAAATGAAATATCTTTATTATTAATAATAGGATATATTTACTTTAAATTCCTCTATAATAAAAGATAAGTGATTTGGTTCCAAATTTTATTCACCTTTTGTTAATAAATTAATATTGAATTAGTATATATGAACAAAGTGGAAAATTTCAAATAAGTATGTATCGGGGGAGGGGGAGTCTGGGGGCAGGTCTACATGGATCCAAGACCTGTCCCGGACCCGGCTGGGTCTTAAAAAATAAGACCGAGACTTGGCCCGACCCCATTTTTTAGACCAAAACCTTCCCCACTAGGGGCTGGTTTTTGCGGGTTCAGGTCGAATTTTGCCATCCCTAATTTCACGTATCCTTGTCGTCTATTTTTTGGACGAAAATTGGACGTGGAACGAAATGTGTCGATTTTCCCCAATTTTCGGACCATTTGAAAATCTCATAAAGTATAATAATAAATGTGTCGAGTTTTTCCAATTTTTGGGATCATTTTAAAAATCTCATAAAGTAGAGGACTGAATTGTTGAACCTCATATCCTATGGGGTTAAAAGTGTAATTCCAACCATAACTATCTAAAACTAAGGGGTGGATTTGTTGTAATTGGCATATTTGATGCCAATTTGTAACAACAAAATGTTCTAAAATATGAGTTTAATTACATGTTAATCCATAGTTTAGATGTTGAGGAAATGAGGAAAATTGCTTTTGTCCTACATAGGAATATGATGCAAAAAAGGTTGGACTTTATTGTGTATATAAAGTGTATGTGGGGTGAGTGTTTTACACTCATTCATTTATCCCAAATTGAAAGTTTAAGACTAAATTAAACTTCTTATGTTAAGTTCAATGTTGAATTGGTGTTTGAAATGTTACGGAGACTAGAGTGAACATGGGGTTGCCCAAACGCATGCCGCCGCTCGCCTGCCCGTCCCGACACGGGTTCTGGCCACAGGCGCGGGTGTTAGGGCGAATATGTTAGTTTCAGTATATATCTTTTTGTACCAAAATATTTGGATTTATCCGGTTAATTTTGAAACAATAATTTTTAAACCTGATTTTGTTTTAATGCCGTTAATTGCCTTTAAAACCGAGCCTTGATGCAGTTAATTGTTGGTTTAAATTTCAAAAAATTTCAACTTGAAATAGCCGAAAAATCAGCTCGATTTTGACCATTTTAAACTATGTTTTAATTTCATAATTATGGTTGATAAATGGCTGCTTAATTTCTGTTTAATGCTGCAATGAATTGCAGCTTAATACTGCTGAAATCAAAGCCTATAAAAGGTTGATTTGTTCACTTAAAAAACACACAACTCAAAAACAAGAATTCTCCTATCAAAAATCTCTCTTCTCCCTCAGATTTTGTCTATAAAATTTGAGTTCTTTGCTCCTTAAATCCAAGCTTTGAGCTCAATCTTTCGTAAGGCATCTGAGTGTTTGTTCGATGTGTTCTTTGATACAAGTGCAGTACTGAAGGAACGAGAACTGTCTTATCTTGGAAGAAGTTGCACAATACCCGGTGCAAAATCAGACGGGGCGTATAATTTCTTCAAGGCAAGCAAAAATTCATTCTGTGATTCAATTTGGTTATAAATGGCGTCATCTTCAAAGACGACCAACTCGGATGACCACTACACTAGTCTCATCGCTTAATTGCAACGACAGTTGCATGATCGACACGATGAGATGGAAGAACTCAGGAACGATCTTTCTCATCAGGCTTATTATTACCACTGATCTAAAAGGAGGGCCGATGAATTGGAGGAAAAGAACTCTAAACTCCAGTGGAAGATAGAGTCTTTAAAGACTAGACACAAGGATGAGATTGATCAACTCAATCAAGAAAATTACCAGCTTCGAGAAGACTTTTCTACACTTCGGCGTGATTGTAATACCCACACCCGATTGAGTCAAACCAACTAGTTTAACCCTTATTGACAGACCTTGACTAGCATTTTTCTTTATTATTTTCGGATTTATTTTTGCTCCCTCTTAAGAGTTGGATTTAAAATATCTTTTTGGAGAATTTTGATAGAATACAACTTCCTAAGCCTATATATACCCAACCACCATTCAAAAATTAGGAAAACATACCCTATTCAAACTCGAAAATCTATTTTCTTCTACACATCTCTCCATAGGCGAAAATACACAAAACTCAACCTTCAATTACCATAAACTCACGATATCCTACGTCTAAATTGAGTCGTATTAGGAAGGAGATGGAAGGAAGTCGAAGCACTCCGTTGCTGCGAATTTGAGGTAGCTTCAACTTTTAGTTTAATCAAGTCATGATAATTAGATAGGTTCTTTTAGGATCTAGATGAATTGTGTGGTTTGTTTGAGCCTTGAGTCATTAGCGTAAAAGTACTAGGTCTAGTACATATTTATGTTTTCATGAATTAGAAATTTCTATAGGAACTGATTGGAGATTTTGGAGTTAATCAAGTATGAGTTTCATAGGAGAATTAGCCTGTCGGTGTTTTTGATTCATGGAACAATTTCTAGATATCTGGAAAAGCTCATCTTATTTGTATATTATACGTTTTATTTGATTAATAACGATTTTTTTTATCAAACCCTATTGTGTTTCTAGTTCATTCGTATAAATTCAGGAATTTTCGAGTTGTATTAGATTTTATAAAATTGTTATACGAGCACCGCCAGACGTTAGGCGTGAATCTGACAACTTTCTTTTTTGGTCTATCTGATTTACTTCTATACGCCTTTTAGTTACAATTTTTTTTTTAAATATTTATGAAACCACCTAGAGAGTACCTATTATTTTTAAGAATTTTTAAAGTACCGGACAAATTTATAAAATTCCTCAAGTCATGTCCTGCAGCAGTGCTCTTTTCTGCAGAACCTTACTCTTTCTGAACTTTTATGATGATCTTTTATATATGCTCCTTATAATGATTAATTATTTTCTGTATTCACTTATATGAGTCTTGAGTAACATATAAAATTTTTATGGTTTTCCCATGTATGATTGAATTTTAAAAATTCATTCAAGTAAAACTGCCATCCTGTTTTGTAATTATTCTCCAACCCGATCATGAAAACCCTTATACCTATTTATTCAACTTAATGTCATCTAATATATTTTTATATATGTTATTCAGTATCATTAACACTTTTTATAAAATTTTCATAGTCATTTACTAAGTATATAATTTTACAAAATTCACACAATTAGATTGCCAGTTAGCATTACCTTATATCCGTCTAGTCTAGTGCCTTTATTTGGATATTGAATCGTTAAGGATTAATTGTGAAACTAGGATCATCAATCGATATAGGTATTTATTGATTTATTTCTGATATCAATTGTAATGAGTCAAATTTTGTATTGAATTATAATTTGAGTCCATATGATTGTTAGGTTTGAGTTAAGCTATAAGTTTTTCATAGTTTGTTTCTCTAGGATAAAATAGGTAGCACACCTATTTTTATTGGGTCGAATGTGACTCGGGTGATTATTGATTGTAAGAAGTATGATCAATTGACGTATAGGATCCAGCAGTCTCGGAGCAAGTGGTTAAATAATGGAATAGAGCTAGAAGATTCTGGTAAGTGGTTACCTCCCTCTACGTGATGTTTTCTCAAATATTTTCTTATTTCAAAAGATAATTTTGGATTTAAAGCAAAATGCGATGCGAGCATATGATATGTTTTTATAAGTTCAAATTTTAGATACGTGTGGTAGGATTTTGCTGTTAAATGTTGATGTAAGCACTTGGTCAAATCCTGAAATTTGAAAGCCATTGTGTTGTGTCAAATTAAGCTATTTTTTGTTATTCTTTTGAACTCTTTTGAAATCGAAATATGGGTGACAAATGTTATGTTATTTTTTTTAAATAAAAGCATGCTCAAGTTCGTGACTATGTTCGTCCTGTTTAACTTGATGCATTTTCAGATGATGCCTAATCGTTTAAATGCTATAAGCCTTAAAAATTATTTTGTTATCAAAATAAAAATAATAATTCCAATATAGTTTCTGATGTGCAGTTTAACAAATTGATATAAAAAAATTCACGACTTAAATATATTTTTGATCCTGTAATATTGATACTTTGGTATTTTTATCTTTTATTTTTTTAGGATTGCAAAAGAGTCCTATAACTTTTTGATATTTCACAATATTGGTCCTTTGGGTGCCAAATTTTGCAAAAGTCGTCAGAATAAATCATGTTCGCCTGACGTGGTTTATTTAACTTGGGGCTCTTGTTCTAATTGGTTCAATTTTGCCAACATCGATAAAAAATTAGAAAAAAAAGTGACGTGGAAAAAAAAATGGACCGAGGCAAGTGATTGTAATAGTTGTTTGATCACGGGATGCTACTACAAAATAAATTCAAAGAATCAATTGGGAATTTCGTAAATGGATCTAATGCACCATCAGAGACGGATCGGAGTATAAACAATAAAGATTACAACACAAATAAATACGCGAGGCACTACAACATAGCATTAACGAACCTATCAAGAACTCTTTTCTACTCAATGTGATTAATCCGAAGGAAATCGTCTTAATTTCGTTACCACCCTCTTTCAAGTATGTGGAAATCCGTATTCGATTAATTAATCTACCTATTTTCATGGAGATATAATTAAATCAAACCTATTGAGATCATGACAATTATGAAATCCTCATAGAAATTAAGCTACTTTCGCTGTTAATTCCTAGGTTTAATCTCCGACTTTCTAACATGGAATTTCAACTTTCAGTACTTCACTCGATGTTTAAAACATGCAAACACATGGCCAACATATTCACAAGATAAACAAGTGCTCGGAAATTAAATCGGATCAACTCACACGAGATCCAAAAAGAAAACTAGAATAAATTCATTAATCTATCAAAGGGTTCAATATAATCCTAGAACAAGAATTCTACTCAGCCATAAAGTTATCGAAGAAGCAGAATAAATATATCGAAGAATACATCAAGCAAGGTGCTAAAAAAGAAGAAAGGATTAGGAAGAACTATAATCCGATCATCAAAACCGTCTTGAAGCTTCCCCGACTTCTTCGTGTTCCTTCAAGCCTTGTATCTGTGCTTGCCTCCCCCCTTTTTCATGTCCCTAGTTCCCCCTTTTATAGTCGCAGTGGAGCAAAAGGCAGAAAAATCCGAACGATTCTGTTTCCAAGTGTAGAACACGCCCGTGCAGCGTGAACACGGTCAGGCTGTGTTCTCGTTTGTTTCCGGGGTCAACCCTGACAAGCCCGTGTCTAGAACACGGTCAGGCTGTGTTCTGCTCGGGTGGTCTTGGCTGGTGATTTGAATTAGAGAGACACAGGCGTGTGAGAGGATACAACATGGCCGTATTCTGTCAAACATGGGCGAATTCTTTTCTTTAGTCCATTTTGCTCCTGAATTATGCCTGAAAAGAGAGAAACAACCAAAAGCAGTATCCAAGAAAGAGTTTGGTATGGAAAAGTAGTAAATTAGATGAAATTATGCTTAAAAGGGTGGAAGAATGCATGTGTTTCCCCTTAACAAATACGTAAAATCCCTACTTATCACTTCCTCCCCTATGCAGCCTTGGCCCATAGCTCGTCCTCTTGTTGTTGTGGGACGCCGGCAGCCGTCCGCTGGCGGCAGTTATGTGGCACGCACTGTAGCACCCCCTACATCACTACGCTTTAATACCACTAAATATAATACATCATAAATAATAAAACTCGTTTTATAAGAAAATTAGATTAAACCAATAAATCGTGCAATAGAAATTTCCGACCGATGGATTTCCGACGATATCAACTATATCATCAGAAAATCCATCGAGTGGACGAAAAATCAAATGTTGGTTGTCCGATGGATATACCGACAAATTTTGGTACAAGGTACTTTACGTAATGACGACCCTTGTTTTACCAATTCTCCGACAGATATTGTGACGGCCTGTCCACTTTTTTAGACTCATTTTTAGGCCGTAGGAGTGAAGGCAAAGCCATCCGTATTTTTGGGACAGGTTTATGACGGTAACGCCGTTTGAGACTTTGTCGAAAGGTGAGATTGGATTTGTAATGACTTATGTCGCAAAATCGGCCCCTAAATCAGTTTATTTGTTTTGCGACGGTTTTGCATCGCAAAACCCATCCTAAATTATTGATCCTGTATCTTAAATTGGGTTGATGATTTCGTCAGCATAAGTTGTTAATTTTTTTCGAACTTTTTTTATATATGTAAAGAAAATTGTTTCTAGTTTCAATTTTTAATATTCTATTAAATTAATATTGAAGACAATTATTTTTGAAAAAACTAAATTATAATCAATAAACATAAAAAGTTGAAGGGTTTACAAATATGAAGAAAACAATAAATTTTATATAAAATACAACAAAAATCTTAATGTAATGGCTCGTCGTCATGCTCGTCGACAGGAGGTTATGTCTCAGCATCTTCGATCGGTTGTTGCACTAATCTATTGACTGGGGGTTCATCTACCGAGGTTGGGGTGTCGGCTACAGGTCTAGGATGAATTGTGGGAGAACCATGCGTTTCCACATCATTTTCAAGAATTGTTTGATTTGCTCGAGCTGCGTCATTATATGAGGATCTTGGGGTGGGGCGACATTGGATGTGGAGGGTGATGTGTTTGTGGTCCATGGGCAGGTGGCGTTTGAGGAGTATGCCTCAGAACCCATGCCGAATACTTAGTCCTGCTTCCTCCCACATGCAACCTTGGCCCATAGCTCGTCCTCTTGTAGTTGTGGGACACCGGCAGCCGTCTGCTGGCGGCAGTTATGTGGCACGCTCCTTCAGTAGCTTTTCACAGGCCTCCAAAAAAATTAAATATGAGTTACGGTTTAATTAAAAATGTAAAAATTAACCAAAACATTATGTATGCTTAACACAACCTTCTTGCCACACGGGTCACTCTAGGAGCCATTCGCCTTCTTCTTGTAGCAATCAGTGAGCACGTTTATTCGCTGAGGCTGCCGGCCGAGCTGAGCCTCTTGTAGAGATACTTTAAAAACATTAAAAAATTGTTAGGAATTTGTCAATAATTATTATTAAAAATAATTAATCATGTAATTAAGTTACTTACCAGCTTCCTATTGTACATGCTGATCGAGGATGAACCACCGCGGTAGACGGTGTTGGCCGCTGTAGCATGCGATACCCAGTTAGCCTTGTTCTTGGTTGATTTCTCTTGAAAGTCAGGTGTGGCCTAGATAGCCTGCATGCCAACTCAGATTCCATCTGCCAAGCATCTAGAAAGAAGTCTCTCAACTACTAGTCCCCTACAATCTTAAGGCTCACGGTTCAATCCCTCTAGGAGGCCTTTCTACACTCAGACTGCAAACAGAAAAGCGCCTTGCTGGGGTGAGGTCTGATAGCCACTCATGAGGGCAATCCCACTGAATAGGTGGAAGATCGAAGAAGTAGCCCCCCTTTCAATTATTAGGAGAACTTGGGGCAGGCAGAAAACGAACTCCAAGATAAGAGGAGAAATGAAAAGTACCACGAATGAAGGACAAGTTAGAGGCCTGCTCTCGCGAGGTCGACTAGGAGGGATCATTGCCAACAAGTAGAGGAATTTCTATGAAGCACATTAATTCATGGACGAGGCCATTTGAAAAAAAAAGTCAAGAAGAAAAGAAGAAAGACTAGAACTCGAGAATAGTAGAGTGAAATAAGGGGATTGACAAATGTAGAATGAAAGTGGAAGAAAAGAAAAAGAAAGACTAAATACTTATGATGCAGGACGAAGAAGGCAAGTGAAACCGTTGGGCGGTTACTCGTAGGAGCAGTTACCATAAATTGCTATCTATGCACCCTTGAAAAGTGCATCCACCTACCATCATGGGGGGCATGCCGTAACTAGCCATGCCACCAAAATCTTTTCGAATCACACTCATTACAAGAAGGATGTCCACCTCGGCAGCTAGGGTTTGGCTAGGGGATACCTCCTGTTAGGACCACAACTTTTTGGTAGGGGGTCCTCTAAGCTAAGTAAAGATCCAAACGACCCGAGGGGGTGGGCGAGATTGGAACTCCCCCTTCCGGGAGTCTTTTACTCTAACAAGATGGCGACAAGTTCCCACCTCATTGGAGGGAGGATTGAATGATGCCCTAAAGATACACGAAGCCTAAGGAGGAGCCCAACATGGAGGAAGCCCTTGGGATGAGCCAATGCTCCGTCAGCCCAAAAGAAAAAGGGGATTTGCGTTCAGCTCTCCAAGGAGACCCAACCCGCTAGGAGGAGCTAGCCCCCCCCTCCCCCTAACAATAAAAAAAGGGTTGAAGACAGCCTTAGAATGCTTGTGGAGGCCCATCATGACCGATCACGTCTAGGTCAACCTTGCAAAAAGCCCCATGACACGTGGATGACGCACCAAGACAAGCCAGAGAGGAAGTCATCCCCCTTAATAAGAAGGTCGAAGATCTAGGGAGGAGGTTCAGAATGCCATAACCGCCCTTCCCTAGGGAGACCAAACTCTACCAACAAGTAAGGGCGAGGGCTATAATATATTTTTAAGAAACACTTTAAGACTTATTATAAGAAAAAAAAAAAAGTAGTCCTATATTTTAAATAAAAATGAATTTGAATAAGTGAAAGATTTCTGAACTTTTCAAAATTATTTTATTTTATTTTTTACATTAATAATTCATGAATAATAACGCACAATATGCCTATTATTACTTCAATGCATAAGGTTATAAAACAAATTAGGGATAATTATATTTACACCCCCTCACCTATTGTCTTTTTATATAAAACCACCCCTATCTTTTGAAAAATTATAGAAATTGTTCCTGACAGCCTTTAAAACTTAGAAATGCCCCTATTGACTGGGTCAAGTTTTAATATAATTTTTTAAAGACAGAAATACCCTCAGGGGTGTTTTGGTAATTACCAGAAGTAGAGGGGGTGTCAAAGTGATATGACCCACACATTTTTCTATTATTTATACCAATTTATAATATAAGTTAAATTATTTTATTAACTTTTCTTAATAAAATATCTATATAAAATTACACCTTTTAATAATTGAAATATTAAATTATTCAATTCATATTAATAAAATTAGTTACTATTACAAATTTAAGTTAAAATATTATCACACTTGAAGAAATTATTTTGAAATTCTAAAAATTAAAATATTATTTATCCTCTATTTTATTTGTAACTAAATTTTATTAAAATATATCTATTGTAATCCAAAACAATTTATGTATTTATAAATATCCCTTCTTCCCTAACCCCTTTCTGTGCCCTCGCACAACTTGCGCTCTCCATGTCGCCTCCCTGCCTGTGCCCAGTCCCTCTTCCGTCTCACCTGCCTTCGTCACTACCCAGCCTTCGCCTGTCATCTAAGTATGTATGTATAAAGTATAAATATAGATATACAAATATGTATGTATACATATATACATATCTATATAAATATATATACATGGTTGGGAAGGACTCTTTGTTGACCTGGACTCTAGGAGGGGCAAGCACCAACCTCCCTAGACTTCTGCAGCATCTGGACTCCTTGAAAAGTAGAAGGGCAGTTGGAGGGGTCTTGCCAAGATAAGGATAAGGCCAGGGCTACCCTTATCCGGACTTCTTGATGAGCTCGAGTCTATGCCCTGGACCTCCCTTATGGGACTCTCATCCTCTGCCTGGCTGGGCCTTTCCTCCACTGGGGATAGGCCTGACTGGTCGTTCCGTGGGCCTTTGGGCCTAGTGTTTGGAGCATTTTAGCACATATCAAATACATTAATTGAATAATTTAATATTTTAATTATTAATAGGTGTAATTTTATATAGGTATTCAACTAAAATAATTAATAAAATAATTTAAACTTAAATTAAAAATTGCTATAAATAATAAAAATAAGTATATGGGTTATAATACTCATCTCCATAAATATTACTTTGACACCCCTCTACCTTTTAGTAATTACAGCACCCCCTAAAAGCAACCTGTTCTTGAAAAATTATATTAAAATTTGACCTAGTCAATAAGGGTATTTTTTGAATTTTAAAGGGTGTCAGGTGTAGTTACTATAATTTTTCATAATGTAAGGATGGTTTGCGTAAAAGGACAATAGGTGAGAAGATGTAAATATAATTATCCCAACAAACTAATATCAAAATTTAGCTGAAACTTAAGATTATACTTATAAATTTATTAGATGAGGATACCTATTTAATTTTATTTCATTCTTTTTGAAAGTGAGTTGAACAAAATATTATGTTTTTTTTATATATTACTTAGGTCACTCATCAAAAGAAACCCATAATAATAATATTATACTTTGGTAGAAGTGATAAGAAATAACTTCACACTTACTCAGTAACTAAGCAAGTTTAAAATAAAAGGTAAGAAAATAAAAAGATGAAAAACCAAAAGTTTTGACAGGATTTCTCAGTTCGTGACTATGTTCGTCCTATTTAAACTTGATGCATTTTGAGATGATGCCAAATCTTTCAAATGTTATAAGCCTTAAAAATTAATTATTTTGTTATCAAAATAAAAATAATAATTCCAATATAGTTTCTGATGTGTAGTTTAACAAATTGATATAAAAAAATTCACGACTTAATATATTTTTGGTCCTGTAATTTTGATACTTTGGTATTTTTATCTTTTATTTTTTTTTTGGATTGCAAAAGAGTTCTGTAACTTTTTGATATTTCACAATATTGGTCCTTCGGGTGTCAAATTTTGCAAAAAGTCGTCGGAATAAATCATGTGCACCTCATGTGGTTCATTTAACTTAGGGCTCTTGTTTTGATTGATTCAATTTTGTCAACATCGATGAAAAATTAGAAAAAAAAATGACGTGGAAAAAAATTCCACCGACGAAAGTGATTGTAATAGTTGTTTGATCACGGGATGCTACTACAAAATAAATTCAAACAATCAATTGAGAATTTCGTAACTGGATCTAATGCACCATCAGAGATGGATCAGAGTATAAACAATAAAGATTACAACACAAATAAATACACGAGGCACTACAACATAGCATATGAAACAATGCTATAGTTCTGGACAGAAATATAGCACAAAACACAAAAAAAACATCAATGCCAAATTATTAATGAATGAAAATGGAGAATGGAATGGTCTCTTGGCATCTCATGCGAAGAACTAGTTTGAGGGAGGTGGTTGAGAGGAAAGGGAAAGAAGGCATTGTGGTCGGGATAGTTGGAATAGAAGGCATTGTGGGCAATGAAGAGGTTGGCAATGGAGGCAGCGCCATGTTTGGGATGGTGGGCATGGAGGTAGGCAATGGTGGCAATGTGGGCTTCGGCAGAGATGGATTGGTCGGCAGAGTTGGGAGAGGCATGCTTGGTAGTGGTGGCAGTGTGGCGTAGGCAGGTTTGGCATTGCAGGCAGAGGCGGCAATGTGGCTTTAGGCAATGGTGGAATTGTTGGCAATGTTGGCTGTGCCGGTTGAGAAGATTGTAATAGATGACGGCCTGCCCAAGTTGAATGGATGTTGCTTGAAAGTGAGACTGCCAGAATTAAACATGCAACAAGGTAGAAGTTAAAGGCTGCCATTGGTTGATTTCTTGACGATTGATTGGTTGATTATAGAGTTCACAGAGACGATTTGTTGATTTAGATTCGGAGTTTGGGGTAACATATTTATAGATGAGGAGTGTCATTAAGAGTCTTTCATTTGATAGGATGTAGTTAGGGTAGGTATGAGGAGAACTTATTAGGTTAACTTCTTATGATTCTAGTCATACTTAAAGTTTAGTTGTATAAAGGCCAATTATTGTGTCTGAAATTTTCATGTTATAATTCAGGGTTTTGGTGCAACAACAAATTCCAGCTGGAGGTTTGTAAGAACTTGTACTTGGAATGCATGGATTAGCTAGTATTGACTCATTACTGCAATTTACTTTCAGATTTTGGCCAAAATTTGTGATTAAGTTGAATGAGATAAGTTTCTTGTATCAATAGAAAGTAAAGTTTATCACGGAGTTATCGACTTTTCTTATTTGTTTGTCTTTTAATTTTCACAAAAATATTTGTCGCTCTAAAACTATTTTATTACCATTAGCAATGTAATGGAAAATCTCGAATTATGGATTTCAAAATTCTTAATAGCAAATTATTTGAATTTGTTTGGATGTTTCTACATTGAAAGAATTTCAAATCCTTTAATTCTAATTGTGAACTATGTTTTGTTAAATGTTGATGGATTTCAAATCGTTGTCAAAAGAAATTATTTGAAATCATTTCTCATAATCCTTATCTTAAATCCAAATGCTCATAAAAGTTTTGAATTCATATCAGCCACGAATGCTAATTTCCCATATGATTAAACGATCAAGTTATTTATTTAAATTGTTCTACTAGAGAATGCAATGCATGGTTTAAAAAAATGATCCATTAAATTCAACTCTACTATATAAGCTAACCATTTAAGATCATATTTAACACAAGTGTAATGTTACAAATAGGGTAAATTACAGTCACTTTTCCAAATATTTGATATAATTATAAATATCTGCTCGCTGTTTGGAAAATTACAAGTATTTCTCCGATTTGAATTACCTTCTAACAAATGAGTTCATTCTTTCATCCTCCATTAATTAGGTTCTATCCAATTTTCATAATGAACTAACCAAAATGTCGTTCTGAATTATAAATTATAATTTTATATATTTTTTAGGATCTTTTAAAATATTTTTATGGATTAATATGCCCTATGGATTATTTACTTTACATACTCTCCACTTTGTTGTTCCACATTTTTCAGATTTAAAAAAAATCAGCAAGAGTAAAGTAGTAATTTTTACCTTATCATTTAGAGGCTATATAATTATTTTTTATTTGAATAAGGTATTTGTAATTTTTCAAACAATGCGTGAATATTCGTAATTTTACCAAATTTCATAGAGGTAGATGTAATTCATCCTTACAAATAAATAGACTACTTGGTTTTAAGTTTACATAACCATTCTTATTTTAAGTTATATTCTTATTAAAAAACAAAATATTTATAAGGTATAAAAAGTTTTAAAATATCTAATTATTCTTATAATGACAGGACATATTTACTTTAAATTTCCTCTATAATAAAAGATGTAAACGATTTGGTTCCAATTTTTATTCACCTTTTGTTAATAAATTAACATTGAATTAGTATATATGAACAAAGTGGAAAATTTTAAATAAGTATATGTAAATGTATTTGAGTATAATTTGATGTTTT